>BQNB010212807.1:0-10106 GCA_026074375.1 Tanacetum coccineum
CCGAATGCCAAAAACCATCCGGTTTGTTGGTTCAACCTGTGATCCCAGTGTGAAAGTAGGAGAACATTACTATGTATTTTGTTACTAAGTTACCAAAGACATAAACTGGTCAAAATACAATTTGGGTAATTGTTGACCGACTCACAAAGTCTGCTCATTTCTTACCAATGAAAGAAACCGACTCAATGGAGAAGTTGACGAGACAATACTTGAAGGGAGTAGTCTTGAGGCATGGAGTGCCGGTTTTGATTATTTCTGATCGAAACAGTAAATTTACATCTCATTTATGGCAATCGTTAAACAAAGCCCTAGGTACTCAATTGGACATGAGTACGGCTTATCATCCGCAGATGGATGGTCAGAGTGAGAGATCCATCCAAACCTTGGAGGACATGCTACGTGCTTGTATGATTGATTTTGGGAAAGGTTGGGATAGACACCTACCTTTGGTGGAGTTTTCTTATAACAACAGTTATCACACTAGTATCAAAGCTACACCGTTTGAAGCTCTCTACGGCCAAAAATGTCAATCACCTATTTGTTGGGCTGAGGTTGGAGACGCTCAGCTCACTGGTCCGGAAATTGTTCATGAAACAACTAAGAAGATCATTCAGATCAAAAAGCGTATTCAAGATGCACGAGATAGACAGAAGAACTACGCCGATAGGAAACGTAAGCCATTGGAAGTTGAGGTTGGAGATAAGGTCATGTTGAAAGTGTCGCCATGGAAAGGGGTGATACGTTTTGGAAAACGGGGGAAGCTGAAACCTCGCTATATTGGAACTTTTAAGATTCTTGCTAAAGTGGGAATGCTTGCTTATCGACTTAAACTCCCAGAGCAATTAATCCAAGTTTATAGCACTTTTCATGTTTCCAATTTAAAGAAGTGTTTCGTAGAGGAACCACTAGCAATTCCATTGGATGAGATCCAGATTGATGACAAGCTTAATTTCATTAAGGAACCGAATAAAATTATAGATCAAGAAGTTAAACGGCTAAAGCAAAGCCGCATTCCAATCGTGAAGGTCTGTTGGAATTCGAGACGAGGGCCCGAGTTTACTTGGGAGCGTGAAGATCAAATGAAGAAGAAGTACCCTCATCTTTTCGTTAACCCTTAGTCCATGTCTTAAGCTTTGAGGACAAATCTCTTTTAATGGGGGAAGAATGTCACATCTCGAAAATTTTAAGACAATATTTTAAACTTTTCCAACAATTAATTTTGACTTTTATACGTTACGTTTGAATCTGGCAATTTATCGGGAAGTCAACCCGCGTAAATCTAAAAAACGTCATCGGATGTGTTTCGACTTCGGATTTTGATTAGTTTAGATATTATATGAGTTATTTTATCTTTTCATGACTCCTAAACCCTAATCTATCCATAATCATAACCCTAATCCATGTTTTAAAACCCTAAATCATAAAAACAAAACCCTAAACCCTAATTTCACTTTCAACTAAATACTAGACCTTAAACCTGAAACTAAGCCCTAAACCTTAATCCTAAGCCATAATCTTAGTCCTAACACTAATCCTAAACCTTAATATACCCTTAATCCTAACCCTACTCCACATTTTAAAACCCTAAACCCTAACCCGAAATAAAAACCAATCCGACACCATTTTCTTTCCATTTTACACCAAGCTAGCAACCAAGCACCTCAAGCAAGTACCCTAGCACCTCTATGACATCACAAGCAAGCAACCAAGTAGCTTACAAGCACCTCTATCACCTCCTTGTCTTCCTTTTCTTGCCGTGGCCACAAACACCCCTCCAACACTTCATATCTAGTTTCTAGCTTATAAAACTCATCATACTAGCCCTCAATACTCACCTCAGCTAGCTTAGACACTTATCAAGTCCTTATATGTTAAGAAAACTTAGCACTAAGTGTTTTTACCCCTATATAAACCGAAACATACACCATATTTTATTTCATCCCACACATCTCATCTCATACCCTCAAATGGAATTCTAGCCTTCCATAGCAGCAATAGAAGATCAAGAGAAGTCCCTAAGCTCATAATAGAAGCCAAGAAGCAAGAAAAACGAAGCCTTGAAGTCGTTACTAGGCGTACGAACCCGAAAACCCCATTTCGACCCATTTTAGCTCAAGTAAGCCTAAGATCTTGTTCCATAAGCTTATATTTTGTACAATAATGTTCATAATACTCTTAAGATCATGTATGAACTCTTGTTTGAAGCTTTGAATCCTCAAACCCATGTGTTTTTAATAAAAACCCTAAAAATGACCCGTTTTGATTTTCTAGCTAACGAATCCTTTTTCTAAACTTTTGTTACGTTAAAACATCTTATTTTAGCTTATACTAATAAGCTATAACCTACAAATATCATTTGGAATCTTAAAATAACCTTGCATGGCTTTTTGGACTTGTTTTGCAAAAGTTTCCATGCATAGGGGTATATATCGTAACTTTCTAAAATTTATAACTAAAGGGGCTGAAAATATCATTTTCTTAAAGTTATAACTATAAGGACCTATTTTGCCAAGTTTCAAAGTTAAAGGTTTAAATTATATATACTTTATATATAAAGGACTAAACTTGTAAAAGTTTATAAACCAGGGGTATATATTGCCAATTTTGCAAACTTATAAAATATTATATTTTTATATTAATTATAAAAATATATATAAATTATTCTAGCTTTTGAAGAAACTTAAAACTATAATGTATCACAATACTAGGGAGCTTCATGTAAGGGGTTTCATTTGGTATACGTTTTGACGAGTTTGTTGGATTTAAAATTTAAAGTGTCATGGCTCCTCAAACGTTTACCACATGACCTCTGAATTATGATGGCCTGAACAGTGATACAATATTTCCATAATAAATCCAATCAAAGTGATATTTCATTATGACATAAAACATATCCAATCAAACTAAGACTTGACATATTACCCAGGTTGTGTGACGAAGCCGTTACTTTCATTTCATATACTTTTGCCATCAATCAGATTTTCCTATACTATTAAGGTGAGTTCATAGCCTCGCATTCAATCTTTTAAATGTTTTCATAAACTTGCGAGGGGGATACATGCTATAAACCATGAATGCAAGTATTTTTCTAAATGCTATCTTGATACATTATTGCCTAAGTCTCTACTTTTGTCATTAAGTCCCCACTATCATGAACCGTTAATTACTCGTCGGGGTAAGCGCGAATGCTGTGAATAGATCTATTTGGGACTGGACTCCCCGTTGGTGTACCTATACTGTTGGTAACCAATAGCACACATTTGAATAACTTTACGGGTGTTTTGGCAAAGATACCCGTTGGGGCAATTATTTATGGTTATTGATTAACCTAAGGCTTCAGTGTCATGAGCTTAAGGCAATAATATTGTTTTCCATGATAATTATACATGCATGCAATTATTACAAACTATGTGTGTATAACAACGTAACCCACTATTAAACTTGTATTCAAACTACTTTACTTAAACCTATGAATTTCACTCAACTTTTGTGTTGACTTTTTAGCATGTTTATCTCAGGTAATTGAGCAACTTAAGGCACGGAGTGGCACGGATTTAAAGATGGCTAAACTGTTATCATTCAAACCTTATGTTTTCATGTAGATTTTGGGACCTCACTTTTTGTAAAAACTCTGATGAATAAATGAATGATAACTTATCTTTTAAAAACGTCTCTTTACGATTCATTTTATATGATTATGACTATTGTACTATGAAATAATACCACAAATTAGCTTCCGCTGCTATATGTAAAAATGGGGTTGTTATATTTTTCCTGAAAGTTATGTATGTTTTGCTTGAAAATTGTGTATGTTTCACCTGAAAATTGTGTATGTTTCGCCTATAACTTGTGTATGTTTCGCCTGAGGTAAAGTGTATGTTTTGCCTAAGGTAAAATGTATGTTTCGCCTAAGGTAAAATGTATGTTTCGCCTAAGGTAAAATGTATATTTTGCCTGACTCAAACAACATACATGTTTCGCCTCCTTTAAACTTTTCCGGAAAAACAACTTTTAAATCACCTTAAAACACACTTTTTAATGTTTTTTGTTGATTTCTTTTGCAAAACTAAGTATTTCAAGGCAAGATCTAACATAAAATACAAACTTTAAGGTTTTTAATACCAAAAAGTTTCTACTTTTTGTTTCGAGACTATATAAACAAACACACAACTTTTTTCAAGATTTTGACCAAACTAAACCTCTTTTTGTGAGTCGTTTTCTATGATTATGACTATTATACTATGAAATAATACCCCAGATTAGCTTCCTCTGCTATTTGTCAAAAATGGGGGTGTTACATCTAGGGTTTCGTAAATATCCAAAGTGATTAAAAAGTGAAATTGATTGAGGCAAAATGTTAATAAAGCCTATGTGACATGATTGGGATAGATTGATCACTGAAAATATCATTTGTGGAATAAATTCATTAGGTTTCGTAACGATGATAGGTTTCGTATCTTCGAAAAGTTGCTTTTGGACATATGCACAAGCTTAAATTGTTAATAAGATGATAAATAAGCTGAAAACAAGTCAAAACTTTCAGGATATCATTTTTCAATTGGCAAATATGTTTACGAAAGTAATTATTTCAAGTTTCGGTTTTGTAAAAGCTTATCAAAAGAGTTTCGTGAACAATAATGGGCCAAATGGGTTTCCTAAATGATATTTTGGGCTTAATCAATGGGTTTCGTAAGAAAAAATGGGCTTTTCAGATTGAGTTTCATACAAGGTTATTAATGGGACAAAAAAATTTAACGAATACTCAAATGGGCTTAATTGTTAAACAAAATGCATCTTACGAAAATAAATGAAAAATTTTGTTACAAAATCATATTTTATATTGATAAATGGATCAAATCTTGAATATTGTATCCGGTTTTGAGCATTTTTTGAGTTTAACAGGATAAGGATTGAGCAATCTACTGACCATCCAAATATCGTATATAAGATTAGGTTTTTGAATAACAAAATTTTTCAGTCAAGTGATCAATGATTTCAAAAACATGAAAAGGAAACATGAAGTGGAAATACAGATGGTGCTTCAACTGTCTGTGATCATAAAGTTTCTCATGTTTTATCAAAAGGAAAAGTTCAAAGTTTTGAAAAAGATTGTTTAAAAAGAACCATCAAAAGTGATTTATTACTATCTATTGTACATAATTAGGTAAATGGTCTAAGTCATGTCCGGTTTTGTTCGTTTTTTGCAATGAACAGAATGAGAAGTGAGTGGCTTAGTGACCAGCCAGTTATTGTTTCATTAGATTGGTTGTATATTCATTGTTTTCAGACATTTTTGAAAAGCTTTTGTTTTGGAAAACTTTAGTTTTGGAAAACTTACTCTATTTCTAAATCAAAAAGACGTATCTTTGTGTCAGAAGGTGGTACTTTTTCACTAAATGTTTTTAAGAATATAAATTTATATTCTTGGATTTATTGAAATGATTGTCACAAACTAGTGTGATTTTATGCCCGAAATTGGTATTTTCGAAAATCAAGTATATATTTGTATATTCTGGAGAATAAGTTATCAATTCACAATGCTTTTTTGGTGAGGAAACTCAAAATAGAAAGAGAGATAAAATCCATACGTGAAAAATTAAATCAAAGTATGCGCGAAAAAGAAATGCCAGAGCATACAAAATGATATTACAAGAAAAAGACAAATAAAGCGTATGGCATGTGCCCGAAAAAGCAAGAATTGGCACATAAGAAAGAAAATAATCAGAATATGCTCAAAAAGAATTGCCAGAAAATATAAAAACAGATAGAGTGGAAAGAGACAAAAATGTTATATAAATGTGTATTACATAAATTTTATCTCATTTCACTAATCATTTCATGTCATCATACAGTATTCCACATGGCTCAACAAGTAATTCCAGCTGCTCAACTTGTTCCAAAATTTCATATAGTCAGGAGATGCAACAATTACACGGTGCTACAGAGTATTCCATGCTCTCCTGAATCCAAGATCGTTAGGCAGATCTACTTGATCATCCACTCAGAATATGCTTTTAAAATACCACTGCTTATTCCGGAGACGTTAGCAAAGTACCTGGTCTTGAAAAACGATCAAGTATTATCTGAATACTTGATGTGTGTTGTAGAGTAGTGTTATTCTTTATATGATTCAAGTTTTAAAATTATATTTTGCCGACTCAACAAAAACAACACTTTTAATAGGTAGTGTACCTATCGATAGTATATTCGTGGTAAGGTAGCGGTGTCGATCACTAAGAGCGAGGTTAATCTATCAATATAATTAATATCTGGTTATCTAATCTAAGTTAATCTAATCTAATCCTATGTTAACCTATGTCAGTCTAAATCCAAATTCCAATAGAAAAAGGGGTTTTAGCTTGAAGACTGGTCATGGTTTGTTGGTGACTACAATCAATTCAAGAAACTATTACCCACACAAGCTAATTAACAAAAGATAAAAGAGCGGTCGAACCTTATATAAGAAAACTGTATTAACCATTATTAAACCGATTCAGAAAGTTGGTTTGTTTATTAGTGCAATGAATTCTTCTCTCGGGGTGGCATATCATTCTTAAACTTAGGCATTTAACATCATCTAAGACCTAACACGTTTTAATTCTGTCACAATAAAATGCATCCGCATAAAGCACCCTTATTTGCTGATTATAATCTATCTTAGGGATTAAGGTGAAATGGTTATACTTGTTAAACCCTATGCTCATATAGACTATACCCCCATACCGCTTTAATGCAATCTTTACACTAGTAGTCCACTTGTCCAACTATCCAATGGAATCAGAACGTTATTTGTTGAATTATCTAGGTCACCTGCTAGTCAACATGATCAATAAACCATTGGCAATATCCAATTAACTAGTTAAGCCTGAAGTGTATCCTAGACACAGACTTAGAAGGACAATATTTGTGTAACTATTATTCTAGGTGTATATATTACTATATGAAGAGCTATCCTGGACTCTAGATCCCCTTGGTCCACTTAGCTAGATCCAATTGAATGATAGGTCGCATACAAAAGCGCGTAAACAAGTATAAATTGATAAACATAAACAAGCATACAACGATAAATCAAGAAATCAATATAAACAAATACCAAACATTCAGATCTTTATAATAATGGCAAATACCCAAAGGTATTAGCCTTCAATCGTCATAATAAATACAAGAGTAATAATTTAGCCAAGGTAAACTAACTGAATTAACGAATGATACCAAAAACTTAACGATTACTAAAGTATATGGAATTACACGATGTCTCCTATGGAATTGAATACGTTGCTCGACCTCTTCTGCTCTTTTTCTCCTCTGAAAATTGACTTTTATGGTTTAGGTATTGAGAATATGATTTAGCACACTTAAAACTCGTTTTTGAGTTTTCTATTTATAAGGTTTGGAAGTCAGTTCAATACGGCATACCAATGGGTTGGATACGGCGTATTGGGGATTTCTTAGAGTAGGGACTACGTTTGATATCTTCCAGAATATTATATTGATTACATATCTTGAATACAGCGTATTGAGTCCTCTAGATACGGCGTATTGATCTTTAATCTTCTGTGGTCTTTTGGTGAGTGCAGGCACAGATACGCCGTATCTTCTTGATGGATACGGCGTATTGGTCTTCAGAATAGTAATCTTCAAAATATCTTCATTTAAGCTCCATAATGCGCGCCTTTTGCTATGTTTTGCCAATTACTCCATAATTACTGCAATTCTTAAATATAAGCGATTAAGTAACAATTCTTTACAATAACAATACAAAATGGGTTAATATCGTAGGATAAACGATGCTATAAAATAGATGTTATTTGATGTCATCACTACACTACAATGATTAGGTGCATGATATGTGTTTAATCACATATCATTTTCCCTTATTAAAATGAGCTTTAATGACCAAAAATATATGAAAAATGCATTGTATATATGTATTTTGTGATTTAAGTCTTGCAGGTAACGAATATATCAAATATGGACAAAAAAGAGCCAAAAAGGACAAAATCCGAGCACGAGATTGGAAGAATACAAGAAATCAAAGCCGAAGGCGTATACATTTTTAAATGGGCCAACCCGTACCCATTTAATGGGTCAGGTCAGCCCATTAAGATTTGTACTATAAAACCTAAGCCCTAAATCTATTTATATAACTAAATCCAATCCATAAACTCTTATTATTAAACCTGGCCCAAATACAAAGCCCAAGTCATACCCGGTCCAAGTCAAACGAAGTTATAATACAGGGTCAAACAACATTGTACATCTTTTTCACTTTCCTCCCATTTACAGAGCAACAAACAAACAGGGTAAATTAACCCATTCACACACGCTCTCTTGCTTCTAGAAGCTAGCGCCTGACACCTCTGATAGCATATTTTGCCACGTTGGCAATCCTGAGCTCCCTCATTGGTTGTTGAGACGTGTATCAAATCTAGGGCTAAGGACGATTGATTGGAGGCGGTTACGAATCAAGGGCTAGGATTGGATGATAAGGACGCGCCTATGCTCTTAGAACCTTCTTCTTCATGCTATAAATAGAGGGGGCTTCACACAGAAAGGGACATCTAGTGTAGTAGTAGCTTTTAGTAGCTTATTTAGTATTTTAGCTTATTGTTCTTTTTATAAATGTAATTTCTTTTTGAAAGCCTTGTAATCTCTTTAATATTAATAAAAAGTTTAGTTTCAGTTAATAGTGTTTAAATTCTGTTTTCATTTTAATGCTATTATTGTTTAAATATGTTTAAAATGGTTAAATAAGCTCAAATAAGCTCATCTTCTTCTAAGCTACTGCTTATTCAGCAGCTACTGCTTATTCAGCTAAGTCTCCTAAAATCTTAGCTGAATATGTCATTTACTCTCAGTTTAAAAAAAAGGCATAATAAGCTACTTTGGATGATAAGCCAGATCTGGATGGGCTTATGGGTTTCACCAGGTTATCTCTAATAAGCTGAAGCTTGTAGATGAGCTCTTTGAGCATTTATAAGTCCTTGTTTGTGCAAAGGACAAGGTACACTCTCTTACTCTTTTTAGCTTATTTTCTCACTTAGCTTATTACTTTGCTTATTTTGTGCTTATTTGTGTTTAATCTGTCCTAGTTTAGCTTAATAAGTTTAGTTCATAGCTTATAGTAGATTAATTTAGGTTTTCATAGAATATGTCCTTTAAAATAGTTAAATTAGCATATTTAGTCTAGCTTATTATTTAGTACTTAATTTTACAAAGTGAATGCTTATTTGTTTTTAAAATGCTTACTACTTAATCTGTTTTTAATAATCTAGGCTTAATTTGATCTTTTTTAGCTTATAAATTAGATTTGAAAGTTTAAAGGGGTGTTTGGGTCAAGTAGTCTTAACCTAAGTTAAGACTGCTAGAGGTATTATTAGTCATTAAGTTAGTTTTAATAAGCTTTAATTGAGTCTTAGGATTAGATCTCTCAAGCTAGAATATGTTTGATTAAGATTTAGAAGTTTGTGCTTGCATATGTTCATATATGTTGGTTCAATGTGGCACCAAACTGCTTATTTGTGAATTTATTCTTGAGGTATGGTTTTTGTGATAAATGTAATGTTTATAAGTATCTTTGTCATCTGTTTTTAAAGTAATTTTTCTTGGAAAAGCCCTTTAAGTTCTTTTGATAAAAAATAGTTGAGCATTTTAAAGTTTTTAAGCTTGTTCTTAGAGTTTTATAGTGTAGATCATTTATGATCATGTTTTAGCTTATTTTAGGTCAAATTCAGTTTATTTAGATTATTGAAGTATTAAGATAATCTGTTTCTAGGTTTTAAGATTGGTAAAATAAGTTTGATTTGCAAAAAAAACCATTAAGTCAAATTTAAAAAGTCAAGTATGCAGTCTGTTTAACCTAGGATTTCATCTTATTTAGTTGCTTATTTTAGCTAAAATCTTGTTTATATTAGCTTATTGAGTTAAGTTCCTTATCTGTTTTAAGTTTTTGATCTTAAATTTTGTTTATTGAGTCTTATTTTTGAGTTTAAAATATGTCTTAAACCTTCAAAAAGCCAAAAATAATAGGGTAGTCTGCCACTTTCATCTTGCTTTTTCTAGCTTAATCCTTAATTTAGTTTGCTTTAATTTAGCTTATTTGAGTT
>BQNB010212811.1:0-10106 GCA_026074375.1 Tanacetum coccineum
AAACGCCCCTAAAGGCTGTTAACTCGTATCCAAACACCCCTTTTGGGCTATAAACGCAGCAACCAAACACCCCTTTGGGGGCAGTTAAAGCCAGAAACAAACACCCCTATACGAGCATGCATCTCGACCGAAAAAAGAAAACAAAACCATACTAAATCAATCAAACCGAAACAAGCTTAAACAAACACAACCACTCAAATTTATTATTAGATTTTATAAAAAAAATAAAACCATCCAAACTCATTATTAAATAAATAAATAAAAAGGTGGAGTGGTGGTGGTACGCGGCTGTGACAGCCGTGGTGGTGCGGGTGGAGGTGTGCGTCAGAGGCGGGTAGAGGCGGCCGACGACAGTGGCTAGTGAAGGCGACGATGGTGGTTATGGAGAGGAAGGTGGTGCGGTTGTGGTGAACGTGATGGTGGTAGATCTGTGGTGGTTCGGAGATGGGGAGGTGTGGAGGCGCTGTGGTGGTGTGGCAGCGGTTGGTGGTGGATCTGTGGTGGTATAAGGGGTGTGGCGGTGGTTATGATGTTGATGAGGGTGGCGTTAGTGGTGATGTGAGGAAGGTGATGGTGATGACGTCGGCGGCTGGTGGTTGACGAGGTGATTATGGTGGTTGTTGTGGCATAGCAGCAGTGGTGGTTGGCGTGCTAGAGATGATGATGGTGTTGGTGGTGCGTGGTGATGGCGTAGGTGGGGTGGTGTTGAGTGGCGGTGGCGACGTGGCGGTTGTGGGGCGGCTGGGGACGCGGCGCAGCAACAAGGTGGTGGCGTGGAGGCGAGTGGGTTGGTGGATCGTGTAGATCGGGTGAGGAGGAACATAATTGGTCTTGGCCGGAAGACTCTCCAGAAAATTTTTCTGGTGGCCGGAGGTGGTGGCCGGCGGTCGGGCGGCGGCTGGCCGGATAATATGGGAGAGAGGGAGAGAGTTAATTATGAGTGTGTGTGTTGTTATGTTTTTAAAAATGGAGTAAAATTATAAAATTTTTATTTATAATAAAACTTCTAAATTAAATGACAAGTATAAAATAATGTGGGGTGATTTTTGTAAATATCTCACAGGGACTAAAAGTGTAATTTTTGGGAAACCTTTATAAGATATTGGTTCGGGACTCATTTGGACGACTTAACGGATGATTCAACACACGAAACTTGCGCCATTGTTTTTCAAATATTTTTTCCAACAAAAATGAGTATTCATTTGATAGTACTTCATAAATATTTTTTATAAAATTTGTTATTCATTTGTAAAACCCGATTATGACTTGTCCGAAAGTAAAACTAGAAATAAAATTTTAACCCGTACATTTGCGTTATCAACAAACATTTTCGAATAAGATAATGACTAATTTATTAAATATTTTTATTTAGTAAAAAGTGTAAATTAAATATAATTTAATTATTGTCTCGTTTCTAAATCTTGCGAGGGCATTTCAGTCACCTTCTGACTGTTTTCGGGTCTCGGTCAAAACTAAAATGTTGTCAGGAACATCGTTTTACATCGAATTGCTTTAGGGTCCGAATCGTGAAAACGTAATTTAGTGATTCGTTTTTGATAAGTCAACTTATGAATAATATATATATATATATCTTCTCGTTTTCAAGTCAATAAGTTTGAAAAATAAATTTGCAAATGAGCAATAATAATAGTAATTATGGTTTATTATTTAAATACGTTTCAAAAATTTACCGGCTACGCGATGATTGTTTTTATGTGTCCGAAAAAGGTCAACAGTCAAAAAGTCAAGTCAAAATCATAAAGTCAAAGGGTAAAATAGTAATTTAAAATTCCGAAAATTTTGGATTGTGACAAAAATTGTAAGTATTAAAAATATACTTAGGTGTTTATAAATTACCAATTAAGGTAACTTTCCTAAAATAAAAAGTTTCCGAAAATAGAAAGTCTTCTATTAAGTAATGTAAGATAAAGTGTAAGAAATGTCTATAACTCAATGAGTGGGGGTTTCAGGATTAAGTCGCGCAAGTGGATCCTCATCACATGTATGTTTATATATATAATATATATGATTTTGCCGCTACGATGTACACATCGTCGATGGTACTTCGAGTATATTATAATTAAGCGACATCTATAGGTCGTGATCATGTTGCCGATTGTTCGTGACTACTTCAACTAATCGATTCGACTGTAGCTTTCGATCAAGGTGAGTTTATAGCCCCTCTTTCACTTGTTTTACATTACTTTACAAATCTCGGGGGAGAATACATGCTCATTACAACTTGTTTACATACTTGTTTACATACTTGTTTACATACTCATACTTATACTCATTTACAAACTCGGTTACTTGAATTATGTCATACTCTCTTTCTACTTATGGATTTAAGTATTTTAAAGCCTGTTTATGAAAATACAATGGTTCTTTTCATTGACACAAGAATTTTCTGGTTATCATCTCATGTTTTACGTGTTGCTAAGTAGCGATTAGACCACTCAATGCCCGGAAATCTTAATCATGAACTGTTAATTAAAGACTTGTTAGCGTAATGTTATAAATAGATCTATTGGGACTAATTATCCCTGTTCCGGGTGAGTAGCGCTCACTGTGCCGGTTTACGGACAAACGGATATATATCATGTCAAATCACTTTGGGTGTCTTGGTCTGACACCGGTAGGGCAGAATACAATTGGAATATTATATGCTACATAAATAGCTTTTAGTTGTCGAGAGTTAGCGCCAACAGTCAATACATTTTATGTCGATCCTGTATCTGTTATAGTAGAAGATATTTTAAAATCTTGTGGTTCACACTACTTTGTGAACATTACTGAGTTATTAAACATTTTTTCATTATACTGCGGTTGTGAAGCCAGTAGACATTATTCTCTTTTGAAGTTCAACATTACCATTTCACAAAAATTATGAATTTCAACCAACTTTATGTTGACATTTTAAGCATGTTTTTTCAGGTGGATTAGTATGCTTTGGGTTTACTTGATGTGCATCTGGAGTTCTAGGATTTTCATTCATGGATTTCTATTACATTCATAATGATCAAATCTCGTTGTATTGTGCTTTCAAGCTTTTCACTGTTGATGCAATTATGGGACAAACGTTTTGTTATATTATTTTAAGAAAAATCAACGAGATTATTTTCAAACGACACATTTAGAGGTCGTTCTCTTGTATCTTGTGTTGTTGTATTATGAAGTAACACTCCCGGACATATTTCCGCTGCGACTCATTTTTTGGGGTGTTTAGAAAAACTAATTTCAAATGTTAAACTTTGTGTTTCTAAAACACTCGACTCAAATGTTAAACGCTTAGTTTCTTCAAAAAGTTTTTAAAGCGAAGCTTTGGTCACTATAAGAGATTACAAACTTATAGTTCGTCAATACACTATGGTTAATATATAGATTTTGTCACACTGATCCAAAGTAAGTTGCGTGTTAGTCCAACATTATTCATCTAGTGAAAACAAGATGCAACTTTTGGAATAAAAAGTAATTGTGAAATACATGTTCGGAATACTTATGTTAGTGATTTTACATCTTCATGGTTTTTATACATATCTCGTATGCTTTACCTAATTTCTCAAGATATATTTATCCGGTGTAAATGTCTAGGCTTCAGTTGGTGCACTTAGGTTTCATGTCTATGTGATGTTGTCGAAGGTACCTTGTAACTATTTGTTTATATTTATTGTTGTATTCTTTGGTGTTGCTTTATCTTAGTATGCATGGTCTATTGTTTTAGGTTAGTTTTCTTATCATGGGATCCTTTCTATGTTCTTTGTACTTTGTCATTAAAGTAATTTAAAACTTATTTTTGACTTCAAAAAAGTTATAGAAACATAAATAGAAATAGAAGTATAAATAAAAGAAAATAAAAATTCAATGTTTTAGAAATCTATTTTTTAATTGATCCGGTCGAGCCACCGGATCACTGGTTCAACTGTCGGGTCGAAGCGGTTCTATATATACGTGTACATTCTATAACATCGTTGACATGCGTTTGTCCAATTTCGATCTTACATTCAATAGAACTGATAATAATGAGATGACTCTATTGGGTATCAATCTTTAATTTACATATATGCAATAGTAATTTTTTTTGCAAAAACAATCAATTTATAGTTTAATGACCCATGATGTTTTTAAAATCCAAATGTTATTACTAAACCTTTTATATCAAGCAAATATAATACCAATATTAGTTTATAACTCTAATTTGTTGTTTCATCAAAACTTAACCATATCGGTTATCACCACTTTAATTTTTCGATCTAATTATAAACTTTTCAAATCATAATATGTTTTTTTGGTTACCCGAGTTTCCGACTTAACATTGCAAACCGACTAATTCCTGGGCGACTACCCTTTTTGATCGCCCCGGAGTCGACGCATGTGAACCTTCATGGCCACAAGGGATTACTTTTCTCCCCGTTGGATTCAAACCATTGACCTTCATTTTGCAAGGCTGATATTCTTATCGTTGGGTCACTGCGTTGTGGTTCAAATCATAATATGTTTATCCGTACAAATATAGATTTTAACCTAACAAAAAATTTGAGTTTTAAAGGAAAGAAAAGGTTTTGGTTGTTTAAAAAAAGGAGCAAAAGTCATGACCCGACCGGGTTTGTTGATCAGTGTCATTGAAAAACCGCCAGTTCAACCCGGTTATCAAATAAGCAAAAACTCAGCCACATCCGACCCGGTCTTCTTACCGGTTTTCGCTTGAACAGGTCTGGTCGCCCCCGAGTTGTAAGAGCATTCAGTACGCTAGCTGTTCCCTCGTGTCGTCCGGGAAAACGCAACAGGACAACGCCAACCCCATGCCCTCTCGTCCTGAGCCGTCGTTGCCAGCCGAAGTGCTCCTGTATTTCACTTTTATTTATTGTATTTGTATTTTAGCAGGTTCAAGGGGTGCACGACAAACAAAAAATGTGGTGTTATGAAGGAAGATACGTTTTAAGTGTTGTGATGAATTTTGATGTTATGATGAAAAATGATGATGTATCATCACTCTCCACGACATCATCAAGGTACATCGTAAAAATTCAACCAAAATAAAATAGAAATCGTAGTGGGAGAGGGGTACGCATGGGTGTTTGCCAATTAACCCTCCAAGTTAGCATATAGTATCAAAAACCAATGTTTTGAAACCCGGTTTGACCCGACCAGTCCGGTTTCGGTCGAAAAACGAGTCAAATTAGGCCTGGTTTCATATTTTCAAAACCCGGTTAGACCTGTCGGGTTTGGAGTGACCCGGGTCAACCCGGTTCTCGAGACCCGACCAAGTTTGGGTTTTTAGTGTTTTTTACAAATAAAACATGTTAATTGTATATATTTGCGACGTAATTTTATTTATACATGTTATATTTGTCAATAAATAGTTTTTATGCTCACTATATATAATATTTCATGATTTATATATATATACTTTAGTCTAATCATTGCATAGTATATATATTTTTTTGTTGTGGAAGACCGGGTTGACTCGGCGGTCGAACCGGTTGAACTAGTAACACGATGAGTCGGTGACTCGACCGAATCGATCAGAGACCCGGTTTTTCAAAACATTCTCAAAAAAGAAATGTAAAAGGGGGATGATATATGTACCCCCTAAATCACCATTTGTACCCCCTCGGGTTTTTTCCTGTTTTTTTTTGTATTTTATTTTTTTTGTATTTTTATAATTTTGTATATGTTATAAAACTGTGACACGGAAAAAACGGAACGAAAAATATAAAGTTTAACAGGTCAAAAGTAAGAAACTGTCAAAAATTACGGAACAGAAACTGATAAAAAACTGCGTTGCACTGTAAAAAGGGGGTACAAATATAAATTATATATCTCCTTATATATACCCTTATTACTGAATGATTTTTATGAAGGTTTCTTAAAAATGACTCAATTGTCTGTTTGTTTTTTGTTTGAAATTCAATTTCCCCTTTATCTCGTCTTTATTTTCCTTAGGATGGTAAGAACTTCTGTGTTGTTTTCTCTTAGGCTCAACAAGAAATTGTTCAATGTGATTGCAACGCTTTATTAGCTTGTTCTCACGAAGGGGGTTCCTTTGTTGGACTTTCTTTCATCTTTTCATCGATATCATCTTTATTAATTCCAATAAAAAAACGCTTTCAATTAATTTCTTCAGTCAGGCAACAACTGTGCAACTACATTTTTTTGGGTGTGTTTGAGTCAAACATCTTCGACATCCATGTGCCCCCCCCCCCCCCCCCCCCCCCCCCCCCCCCCCCCCCCCCCCCCCCCACTATTGCGATAACCCAACGTCTTGATCAAATTCTGCATTGCTGTTGATGAGACTTGGGATTAGCTTGTTTTGTGCTTGATAATGCTTCTTCGAATCTCGGTCTGTCATTGTTGTTTTTTTCACCCTTAAGGATGGAAGCCATGTTGTGTGTATGATTTGTTGGTTAAACCTATTTTGATCTTTGTATTTATATAGAAAAATATTTTTAATGTCCATTAAAGTGATAACATGAACACAAGATGCTTCCATAATAAGGTGGATGATTTTTGAAGGTTTCTTTCAAATTGGGCGGTTCATTGATATACATGCATTGTATCTACAAATAAATTAATAAAATATTAATTAATCTATAGGAGAATTTTTCTGTAACTATTTGTATACTATAAGTTAAATAAAATATTATTAATATAATAAATTAATAATTATTAATTTATCCGATATTAATTAATAACTCTTTTAATTAATAAATTTTGGTGGTCCCAAGTGTATTATTTTATAGAGTTTCTACTGTATATGACATTTCCCTTCTCAAAAACCATTACTTTCTCCCTCCACCCATTCTCTTTTCAACTTTTCTCCTCATTTTCCCGCCAAGTCTCCAATGATATGTGTATATTTCTCATCACAAAAACAAAACTGCAACCATGTTTCTTGCTCGAATGAAAAATAAATAAACCCGGCCAAATGGTGGCGATTAACCTTGAGCCAGAAACCCCAAACCCACCCGCATCCCCACCCTACTACTATTACCACCCATTTTGGTTTCATGGACTTTACTACTCTTATGATGGTCACACCACCAACTATATACAACCACCATTGCCATTCCCTTTTCCATTACCATACCCTCTACCACTACCACCATTACCATACCCTCTACCACTACCACTACCACCATTACCATACCCACATTACCCTCTGCCACTACCACTACCACCACCACAACCCATTAACCATGTAGTGTCTGATGAGACCAGCACCAACCATAGCCCCCAGCCAAAGAAACGCAGAAAGTATAATAAGCCAAAAACCTTTAGGGTTTATTGTAAGGCGAAAACGGACTACTCTCTCGCCGTTTATGAAGGAAAAGTTGTTCTTGCACCCGCCAATCCCTATGATCCTCTTCAGGTATAGCCATTTATTTTTTCACTTCGGTTTCTTACGAATATTCTATACACTGCTCCTTTGGTGCATTTGATATACATGTTCTAGATGTGCTAATTTAGGGGTGACATTTTGTTATTTCAAAATGGGTGGGTTGGGTGCCAGGAATATCGCTTGTGGGGGGCAATTTTTTTTTTTTTTGGCAATGGCAACAAAATGTGGAAGAAAAAACTAATATCGAAATGATAAATCAAGTATTTTTAGTTAGAGAGGATTTATAAGATTTTAAAGTGTTGAATTTGGGTTTTAATACGTGAGTGGGGGGCAATTTGAATCTCGAGTGGGGGGCACTTTCGAAAAATGGTCAAAATTACACTAAATTTTCGACTTTTTCGACGAGCCATGGGGGGCACTTGCCCCCCATATTTAACAAATAGATCCGTCCCTGCTTATAAGTTGTTTTATAGTATATGGTAAATTACGATTAGGTGGGTTAAAGTAAGTGTTTATGGTACATTAAATTAATAAGCTGAGTGATTTATATACTGTATGCTGATAAGCATAAACTGTTTGTCTCCGTCCAAACACTCAAAAATGCTTATTGGCTGTATCAAAAGGCAAAACAACATATTATATACTTTATTTGTTTAGTTGCGTGTTTTTTAAAGCAAATGAGCGTTTTTAGTTTTTTGGATGAAGAAAATTGCCTTTATCTGATCATTCACAAATGAGATATACCGTATCACAGTAATAACTTTAAGATTGCTTAGTTCAAACTGATATTCCTTTGGTAGATTGACTAGATTAAAGATGACATGTTCCTTTCAGTGAAATAAGCTTTTTTCTAGTAAGTTCATTATATGTTTTTTCACTTTTTGAGTTGTTTGCATAATCGGATCAGTCAATCTCATACACCCCCTTAATTATGAACCTTATTGGTATAATTAATTTCCAAACCTAGAGGCCACACAGCGTGTTACTTTATCGGCTATCCATTTGACCAATTTGTTTGACTTTGAGACAGCATTGGATTAAAGATGATAATGTTGGCCTAAACGTCAAGGATGAAGAGGGTTTTCCCTCTTTTGCTTTAATCAACAAAGCCACTGGTCAAGCTATCAAACACTCCATTGGTGTAAACTATCCGGTATGTAATTCTATCAACTATCACTAGCTATGTCATAAGTTGGCCATTTGCTTCACTTAGCTACAAAAGCATTTCATTACGCTGATTGGATATCAATGTTCTGTCTGTGATTGTGTGTGTGCATTTTAATTCTTTCTCAGGTTCGGCTGAAGAAATACAATCCTGATAAACTCGACAAGTCTGTTCTTTGGACTATGAGCAAGAAGTTAGATGATGGTTATAGGGCAGTTAGTGCAGTCGACAATACACACCTAAAACTAGATGCTGCATTTAGGGATATTAAAAAACATGATGGGGTGCATGATGATGCATATATTGTTCTCTGTGACTGGCATGGAGGAAATAACCAAAGGTGGACCATAATCTCTTACTGTAAGTTTCTCAGCGCAAACTTTACTTAATACGGAGTACTACTATTTTAATAACTCATTTTTCACTTTTTTCAACATCAAAACACGGAATTGGAGGTGGGGCATAATTTGTATTGCAAGTCAAATCTATTGCTGTTGGATTATAACAGCTAATAAAGAACTAAATGTACCAGCCCTCATAAATGTAACATCTAATTGATTCTAAAATAATATAGTCAAGATTATTAGTTTATTACCATTGTCTTTGTGTGATTAATAAACGGATTCAAATCTTTTAACCGTTTATTACCCTTTTGTATCTTTCTGTACAGTATACTCTGATAGTCATGACTAAATCTAGTGATGATAGTGTGTTTCTGCCTTTGTACCATAAAAATGAACCCGCTTCTGTTCTAGTTGTCTTAAAAATGTATTTTTACTATTAAAATCCACTATTAACTACTTCAGTTAATAATCATTATATGATTTCTTTTTGGCATAGTTTTAGTCCACAACTTTTCTCAATTCGTTCTTACTAAGAGACATATCCATTAGAACTGTAAAACTGTCATTACCACACGAGTAATTGGTAGTTGTAACCTGAGAACTTTTCTTGGGTCATCCTCATGACTAATTTGTTGTACTTTCATGCCATCTGAGTAATTTAGATCTGTTCTGAGTTTTTAGGTTATCAGAAGTATAATAAGTTACCTAATCTTATACGGAGTGATCCTAAACCTCTCTTGAATCGTTTGTGCAGGATATCGTCTCGTGCGGAATCTTGATGTCTAGGAACCACGTGTGCAGGATACCATCATGGGAGGTGCTATGTTAGTTACTCATCACATGGTTGTCATTTATACTTTGGATGGTGATATGTTCATATATATTTTGGTTCAGGATATGTTTGCATCACCACACGTGGTTACTATGTCCTTTATATTTTGCCCAAGTATAGCTGTTTTTGTTTTATTATATGTCCATTTTCTAATCATTAATTAAGCATATATGTCCACCATGATGCTAGTTTTTGCAACACCGCTGTCTCAATTATTTGCCATTTCCCATTACTAGAGTTCTGAACTTGTGACGGAAGGTTGGATGTGATAAGCAGTATTGACAACTGAAATTGATCTATTCTCCTCCGAAATCATAACCTCAGCCGCATTTGTATTGTTCCAATATTGTTTGGAACCTAAACAAACCGCCTTAAATGCTAAACTGAATTCACGAATTTTAATTACTAATGTGATTGATTTATCAC
>BQNB010212815.1:0-10106 GCA_026074375.1 Tanacetum coccineum
TTTTGCTAGGGGGCAGGTGCCTACTCTGCCCCTCTCGTCTCCGCCACTGCAAAAGTACACATGGAGTAGTGGAGTCCTGGTTTCGCTATGGCATATTAAGTGTCCACAATGCTATTGTGAGATGTCTCAAAATAAGTATCTATTTTGTATATCAACCAAGGGTGGATCTAGCTTGAACACAGAGTATGCACGTGCATATCTTGTGAAAATTCTTAGTAGTGTAAAATAATTTGTTTTTTTTCAGAGATAACAACAAATAACAATAAAAATTTGAGGATTCACACCCTTTGAAACACATGAAAATTTTGAGTGCATACCTCAACTAACTTTAATCGAGTATGCCGTGGAGGCAATGTTCAAAAAGAAGATAAAGTCAAATAGTCAAAAGATTGTGTCTTGCGGGTGCCCAGGACACCTATGGATTTTTTTCGATGTAGTGTTAATTTTTGAGAAAAATAACGATTTTTTCCAAATGTATCATAAATACACTCGATCCATCAAAATGTGTTTTCAGTTTTATTATTTTAATTTACTTTTTAACTCTATTATATTATGGTCTAAGAAATTTTGTGCACCAAGTCGTATTTAATCCTGGCTCTGTCCTATTCCAATTGCAATGTAAAGTTGTCATAGCTTTTAGTCCACCCTTTATATATATCCTCTTGGTGGCCCAGTACAAATTACACATTTATTTCTCTTTTTTAATCAAATTATGTCTACTTGGGTTCCATCGTAATTTTAAAATTAGGATATTCTTCTGGTCAAATGTGTTGTAAAATTGATAAATAAATAATTTGAAAATTCATTTTTACTTGTTCTTAAAGTATCTTGTTGAAATGTCGCTGACTAATTTACATCTTAAATTTCAATATTTCTATACTTTAGTGTAACCTATATTTAGAGCTTCACATTCATGTTGTCTTATGTATACACATTAATAAACGTATCCAAAAGAAAATACATTTCGAGAAAATGTCTATAAAGGTTGCGGGGAAAATATATATCCCGAACCGACCCGTATAAATAACCCGAACTGAAAATCGTAGATTCGGAAAAATAAATCTACTAGATGCATAATGCATGCCCTATTTTGAATTTCTAGATCCGCCACTAATACCAACCAATGAAAGAAGATTTAGTGTGATCTTAAAACTTTAAAATTTTTATGCATTTTATAAATGAACAATTAAATTTGAGACGAAAGGAGTATTATAATATCTCGCTTTTGGTCTCAAAGGAATACTCAAATACGAATCATCTTCCCCCAAGTGAAACCACTCATTCCTCTTTTCAGTGATATCTTTCACGAATCGTTAGGGTGTGCACGGTTCGGTTTGGATCAGTTTTTGGCTAAAACCTAAACCGAACTGAAATATTCAGTTTTTATAAAATAAAAAACCAAAACAGTTAGGTTTTTGACGGTTCGGTTTTTTCGGTTTATTATCGGTTTTGGTTCGGTTTTCTGTTTTTTCAGTTTTAAACCATTTATATTTGGGTGTGGCCAGTTTATATCAAAAAAATTGTTTTACGTAAAAAATTGGTTATTATTCTTTATTTTTTTTTGTCAATCTAAGCCTAATAATGTTTATCACAAATTTCTACACTTACACACATATAAATAAGACACACAAATACAAGTAAACATACACATAGTATGATCATTGTCACATATGTAAGACATATTATCAACTAAACACACGTACATGACAAATACGCGTATAAAGTATAAACATTAAAATAAATATAGTATAAAATTAAAATTTAAAATTATTATATATTTATTTGAGTTATATTAATTATATAATAAAAATGGTTCGGTTCGGTTTTTACGGTTCGGTTTTTGGACGAAAACCAAAACCGAACCGGAATTTTTCGGTTTTTGAAAAAGTAAAAATCGAACCATCGGTTTTTAGTTTCGGTCGGTTTTTTCGGTTTGATTTTTTCGGTTTTCGGTTTGATTTTTGTTTTATCGGGTTTTTCTGCTCAGCCCTACGAATCGTGCAGTGAATTAACCCATGAGTTACAAAAGCTTACAGTTTTGCAATTTAAAAATTCTTCTTTTTTTTTACTTGAAGCATTGACTTCCATTTCATTCCTCTAATAAAGTTACAGTAAAAATATGAGTTTATTTATGTACTTCAACGAGTAATAAAATTATAAAAGACTATAACTTCAGTATTAAACTAAAATTTAAGTTCATTTGAATACCAAACTTTTATTGGATACTGGGGGACTCATCTCTACCCTTCATTTTTATATGATCCAACGAATGAGATTGCATTCACAATTTACAACACAAGAGCTATTTTGTTCAATATAAAATAATTTTTTTAGTAACCGTCTTATTTAATTCACACACATAAGGTGTGTTTAGCTTCGATCTATTTTTTCTCTCTCTTCAACCAAGAACAAACTAATCGATTGATCATCGTCTTCTTCAATCGATCATCTTTTTCTTCAGTCGAGCACATCCTTCTTTAATTCATTAACATCAGGTTAGATTTATCTGATTTGTGTTATAAAATAATAAATAAGAACACAACAAAATGAATAAGAACACAAGAATGAGAGCAGAGAAGTATGAGAGGAAGAAAGAACTATTATTAATGATAATCACCAGAGGTTACAAGAATGTATCTACTTATAAAGTAGATGAGTACATGTAAACCCTAATGGGCTAATAAGTTTAGTGTGAATAGACATAAGCCCATAATAAATATTTTTAACACTTCTCCTTGGATATTCATCGTTTATCATATGTTATAAACTGCCTCATTAAAAACCTTATCAAGAAAAACCTAATAGGATAAAAACTTGATGAAGGAAAAAAGTGCAGTGCGCATAATGCTCCTCCTCAATATAATGTATATATATTTCAAGCATCGCATGCCAATCTTCTAAACGAGTTGCTCGAATGCTTTTGTTGGCAACAACTTTGTAATGATGTTCACCAAATTGTCGATGTTAAGAATAAGTCCTGCAAAAAATGACAAAATATATGTGTAGCTTCTAACTCAATATCAAATGAATTGTTGGAAAGTATACAATACATGTACAAATATTAAAAGAGAAAAATACACTTTCATGACGCATATTAGTTGCAAAAATTAACATCAAAACCTCAATTGTGCTTATGTATGGTACATGAGGACCAATCATTCTTTAAAGACATGTGCAAAAGTAATTTATGCATCCAAAATGATTTTGATCCATATAAACATTCATTCAATTTTATCAAATAAAGTTATTAAGAACTTTATTAATTGTTTCTAGAAGTTGAAGTTATGAGCTATGCTTGAGGCATTACATATCATTCGTAGAATATGAGAGCTCTAATAAACCTCATTTTTAGAAAAAATAAATACTTATCTCATAAAAATATAAATAGGATGTTTACATCCACCTTGAGATAATATGTCTATTAATCATCAACTTATTGTTCTGTGAATTTATTTATTTCACAATTCATGTCATAAGGCACATAACTTTAGAGCTCTTATTTCGGTTTCACATAAAAAACCGATGTATATCCAATAGCTTTTACACATTGACGTGTATGAACTTCATGTTCCAATACTTTTAGTATTTGCAAGATACTATGTCTTTTTATGTTGGCCAATCATTTCGTTGAGCGCACATTTGGATATTAATTGATTTATGATCCTCATCATGCATAATAGCAAGCAATATATTATATGTAGACAAATTTATCGACGTCATTTTGTTTCCGATTCCATATAATTCAAGACAAGATAGAATTATTAAGATCTCATTTGCTATCTGAGGTTCTTTGGAACCTTAATGTCTAGTGTCTCTTTATGAGACTATCATGGGGTCTTTTATACCTCGAACAACCATCTTGTTTTCATGCTCCATATTTTTCATCGAGGATTTTATTTGGAATCGATTTGTCTACCATGCTTGAGGCATGTCATAATAAAATAGTGTCCTTGAGGGACAACTTATAATCAGAGCATGAGTAGCTGAAATTTTATTTTTGGCCAATGTTTATGTATGGCTATTAGATTATCCATTGAATAATAAATTCATAAAATTTCTTTCGAGGATCAATAGAATATGATAATTCATTCTGAATTTGCAGCTACTTCTCTCCTCCTGAAGGAATTATCCTTCTTCTATATCTCGTATATGTGCATTTAGGTGGAGTAATTTGCACAAAAAAAAAACTGAAATGAGATATGTTTGGTTTATAACCAAAAATCAATTATAAAAGGGAGGATTTTATAATAACATATTGACATGATGCTAATTTTTGTTAATTTATGTTGTTGGTGCTATTTAAATATGCCCCATTACAACAACAAAAGTTTTTATATCATTTTTATTGAATTAATTTAAAGTAATCATCGCATATCATGATGAAAATATTACTTGGAATGCTAGGCTCGCATTAAGTATTAATATGCAAAACTTGAGGTTGCGATTAATGGACATTTAGACGATGCATCGATTTTAAACTCTAAATGGTTCATACAATGGATTTGTATGCCTACATATATCACGTGTTTTCTTTCAGAATATTGAGGGATTAAGTCCCCAATCTAGTTGATAGATTAATAATCAACTTTTTTTTGACGAGATAACAACATTAGATTGAAGATGTTTTTTCTATAGATTTGCATCATTAATGAACTCGGGATGGTGTAACCGTCATGCCAACAAATATTATAATTATTGCCTATAAACTTGTGTTATGGCTAAATCTTTATATAATGCATGTCGAGGAATGGATACAAAAGAAATATAATGCATCGTTAAAATTTAACTTCGCTTTCTCATGACAATTTTTATTATTTTCTATTACAGAGTAAAATGTCGTTAAGCATAGATTCTTAAAATCTATTAATATAGTGTGTAATATCTTAGGTACAACACTTGTATTTTGCATACTATCATATTGCATTGCATAAAATCAACATTTTTGTTTATGCTCCTATCTTATTCTATTTTGCCCATTACTAGTGGTTTTGTCATTGTCATATTACCTCGACCCATATCATTCATTATTACATTCCACTTGAGGGAATAAAGATTTTATATTATCACTTATTTTAGATCACAAATCACTTAAGGAATGAATCTATTCCCATCGCATTCACAAGAGGGACATGGGAGATCTATACGTTGAGTTACTCATCTTAATCTTTACAAGAACTTGAGGTTGCAAACAAGTTCTTTGAATTAACGATTAATAATTATTTAAACGTCCCAGAATCACCGATTATCTACATTGATCATTTTATTGAGTAACTATTCAGGTGAGTGTATGGAGCAAATTTTAGTAAACGGGTTTATCTGTGTTTCTTTTAAAGCATACCTTGCTTTATTTAAGAATACTCCATTTCAAAGCATCAGTTCTCGATTATGAGCATATACGAGCATTAACCATTCATGCTATTTTCTTGTTATCATTCAGAGGTAATACTCAATATTGCGAAAAATGTGCTCGCATTTACGAGAATTTTTTTTGCTTTTGATGGTCAAATCTTTCATTTAGATTTTGACATACATATAACGGATCTTTCACCGTTAGATATTATCTTTTAATTCAAATCTAACACAAAAATTATGAGACCGAACTCGCTTATACTTCTTTTTATTTATTTATTTATTTATTTATTTATGCATCTTGAGGTGCATATAATTATAGCGAGATTTAACGAGTCTTTATTCGTTAAGTATTCTCTTAATAGATCATCATGAAAAAGACGATGGGAGAATAACAAGTAGTTTGGGGCCACTCTTGTAAAGAGGCCTTATTTTCAGCTTTGATTGATTATCCCCAAAGTTAGATAGAACTCAGCATGAAAAGTCCAAGGGAGATGGGTTTTTTCCCGATATGTCAAGAACAACAAAATCAATATTTGAAAGCTTTAAATTTAACATTCTACATAAAAATGACAAAAGTATCATTTAGCAAAGATTGCATATATCACCATATAAGAATTTTTTTTCTTCATATATCACAAATGTTACGAATCTTTATTAGAGAGATGATAAACCACGTAGACAAGTCGTAAAAAAAATCAATTTCAAATTTAGGTAATTTTAAAACGTTTGGGTTTTACGCCATTAACATTTGTTTAAAGGCCTAATCATGAAATTAATACACATCTTCGATTTTCATCCAACACGTATATAACATAGATTTTTAGATAGATAGTAAAAATATACTATATACACATCCAAACTAAAAATAAATAGATGCATCACATTTTATTAAGGCAACATATCTAATCTTGATTTTATTACGATGTTGATATATGTTATTAGTAGTGTTCATGCCTCTTTTTTTTCTTCTTAAAATCAATACCAGAAATAAAATAGATTAGAAACTTCACTCTTTATAGAGAAATTGCAAGAACAAACCACAATTGATTCGGAAGATAGACAAAAGGACGTGCATATTCATCTGTAAATGCATATAGTTTACCATAGCCAAGTAAATAAAAGATTAAGAAAAATTGACGAGATAATTTTAGCACATATCAATGGACTTTAGTAGGAAAATAATGTTAACCAATATCATGTAGAAAACATGCGAAATCATGAATTTTGCAAATCAGCAAATGATTAAATAATTATATCCACATGATTAACAATAATAAAACACAAACATATAAGAAATAATATGAAGTCGTGTTATTTGATTCTCTTGAGGGAATCATAATAAAACTTAAAGTTTTTTTTTTTTTTTAATTTTAATAAACATAACATGAGGTTATGTTTTGCATTTTTATTAGAATCAATATGGTTCACACTGAGGAGAATTGGCCCACAGATGTCTTTTTTCAATTCTTTCTAGAAAGAAAATAGATTTATTTTATAGTATATTGATTACGGGCCCTGATATCATTTTTTCAAACAAAAAAAATGCTCCACATGATAAAAAAATTAATAAATATAGGATCTTGAGATCCTTTAGTGGATGCCTCTATTTGAGCTCTCAATTATTCTCCTCCTCATAATATCACCCGAATTACCCAAACGATCATGCCAAAGGGTAAATATTTTGGGATCTACGCCCTTTCGGGTAGAAACCATATTTGGTTCTGTCCAGAAGATAAACCTTTCATTCTTTTCATTATAGACTTTTTTTCATTTATAAATGAATGTAAATTTGGAGATGCTCAATTTATTTTGGTCATGATTTCAAGATAACCAGGATGCGTTTTATATTTAAAAATTAGTAGAATTTACTCTGGTATCTACTAGAATAAATAGCCCATTCATTTATTATCACTTTAGGAACACACACAGCTTTGCGATAGCCTTCAATTCAAGTTTATGTTTTGTTTTTTTTCTTTAAACATAACATGATGTAATGTTTATTGATTCCATTAATTGATAAAAATTAGAACTTGAGGTCTAATTATTATTTTTCAAGCATAATATGATGTTTATGGATATTGATCCTTATGAAGAATCATCACTTTTAGAACTTGTGGTTCTTATTATTATTTTTTTCACAACAACATGAGGTTCGTGTTATTATCGTGATTCATCTAAATGAATTCACAAAGACTTGACTTGTTGTTCTTTTAAAAGATATACAATAAACTTGAGGTTATTGTATTGTAATTTTATTCATTGTGGTTTTATTTATGAATAAATATACATCATACATGAGGTTATGATATTTATTTTAATATAATACCGTTTATTTAAGTACAAAACATTATTGAGTCATATTAATGACTAAGCCTTTACAGAATGTGGATGCCATCTTATTAGATCATATATGATATTTTGGTTTATTTATGAATAAAGCTCGTTATTCTTGATAATTAAATGTAACAAATTTCTTACAGTACTGGATTAATATCAGATCTTTTAACGATTCATTTAATGAAATAATTTGAAATCAAATATAAATTGGTTTCTAAATATGTTATGTTGCTTCTGTTAATTAATACGTTAGTTTTCATAATGAAATTTATGAAAACAGATATTGCATACTAAAAAAATTATTACAAATATTGACACAGATCATAGTAGATCTTGGTAAACAATACAGCTACAATGATCTATCCTTTGTGCATCAAAATTATATTACTGGTAGCATTTCAGTTACCTAGATGATGGATACAAATTTCAGCCGTCAAAACCAATTATGAATTTTTCGTTCATCTAGCTATAGAGACTCGTGCTGATAACGTGTTATAAATGTAAAGAACAAGAACACAAGAATAAGAGAAGAATGAGGAGAATGGAGAATTCTTATTCATGTATATCAATCCAAGAGGTTACAAGTATCAAGTATTTATAGGGAAGATAAATACATGTAAACCCTAACGGGCCGGTTGAGATAATGGTGAATATACATAAGCCCATTAGTATTATTTTACAACAAATATGATGTTATTTTATATTGGAAAAGTACATTGCAAAGTGCAAACCACCCTGACCCAATTTTTCGAAGTTATTAAAATATAAATAACAAGCAAGGTAGCCCGCGCGTTGCGACGGAGCATAATTTTTTGCGAATCGATTTTGTACGAATATTAAGTGGGAATGTGCCCGAGTGTTGCAACGGGGCTGACTTGTATTTAACGCATGTATGTTATTTTACTGGGCATTTTTTTAACAATCACGGAAGTGAGTTCGTTTTGTAAATATATATATTTTTTCCTATTTTGTGCCGACAACTCTTTTTTTAATATTGCCGACTTGTAATGTTCCACGTTATTATACTCGCGCTACAAATGTTAACTAAATATAAAAAAACCCAAATGGGCCGGCCCAAACTGGGAGCCCAAAGAAACCAATGAAGCCCAAGACGCAAAACAACGTCGTATTGTATCAAAAATATGATATATAGTAATGAAGAAGTCCAAGATTTTAGATTCTTTCGTGCAACAAAACTATAAAACACAAACTCACGATGCATGAAGAAACAAATAAAACTCCTTGTTTTATTTCAAGAATTCCTTCAAAGCTATCATAATTGATGTTTTTTTCTAAAAAACTATGTGAAAATTTCATCTTTAATAACAAATGCAAGTTTTAATATACTTATTAACTAATAAAAGATTATGAACTGTTCCAAGTTATTACTTATTTGTCTGCTTGTTGAAGAACATTAATTACATGCTAATTATGCTTTTTATCTACTATGTAGAGTGTAGACTTTATATTGATGGGCTGATCAACGTTTGGGCTTTGTATTTATAAGCTTGGGGCTTGGGCTCGAACAAACCATGGCACAACACTTGCTAGGAGTGTTCATTGTTTGAGTGATACCGAATAAATTGAAAACCGAAACCGAATTGAATTAATCGATCCGAATTTGCTAAAACCGAATTGAAGGAAATTAAAAATTCGGTTTTTGATTCGATTCAGTTATAGTTTTGACAATATAAATCGAAAACCGAATTCATATAAATATAATATTATTTATATATATTTTATATATTATATATATATATTATATATATATATATATATATATATTTAACTATATATTTATATATATTTATATTAAACTCTTTCTTATTATAATATACTATTTTTTAAAATTTAATTTTTTATACTCTAAGAATTTATATAAATAAATGAATAAATAATTAAAGTTATGTAATTCGTGTTATTCAGTTCGGTTTTCGGCTATGGGGTTTTGTAATCAATGTTAATAATAGTGTATGTGGAAAACTAGAAGGGGGAGGGTTGAATAGTTTACCGCTTTTTAATTTAATGTATAGTTTTCTTACAAAAACTTAGATTCGAATTTATGTGATCTCAATGTCTATCAAATATGAACAATATAGCTAAGAAAATAAATGACAACAAGAAACAATATAAATGTGCAAGTAAAGAGATAAGAGTTAGAAGGATCAAACCACAACACAAGGATTTATAGTGGTTTGGTAATGAAGCTCATCTTTACCCTACTCTACTCCTCGAGTACCCAACTCGAGAGTTCTCTTCACTATGTCAACAAACTCTCTTTAGGCGAAGAAAACTGTACACAAGTAGCTTACACCAATTTCTAACACTAATCCAAATGTCGAGTCCTAATCTTAGCTAGAACCAATCTACCACATGCTTGTATTTTGAGACCTAAAATACTAACCATACTAACAAGA
>BQNB010212818.1:0-10105 GCA_026074375.1 Tanacetum coccineum
AGGAAATTCCACATAGAATTTGTGTCGCTAGCAGATATGGCCTCAATTTGTGCAGATACACCCTCTGACACTCTTGATCTAAACGCCTCCGCCGCGTCATGTAGGTTCCCGATTAATACTTTCACTTCATAACCCGAACCACGAATCAGAACTAGAAATAAGAAAAGAGATAGAGAGAAAAGAGAGAGATGAGAGGAAGAAACTAGAGAAAAGAATTTAGATATTATGAGACTTAGATTTAGAAAATGAAAACTAGATATTTTCTAAAAGAAAATATCTATATATATATCTGAAAAGAAAATATCTAAATATATATATATACCCCTACACATTTAATGTGACGCGCGGGATATTTAACTAGGACCCGGGCTCGGGTTTTGTTTGGGATTAAACCCGAAACATATACAATATTAGATTAACTATCGAGCCCGATTCCCGATATTATACTATTACAACATTAACTAATTAAAGACCGAAGCTCCATCGTAGTGTGACCGAGCTTCCTTGTTTGACTCAATAAATTGAGGCTAACAATCTCCCCCGAAGTGAGGTCTTGAACACGGGAACGAGCTTCCTTTATTGACTCAATAAAATTGAGGCTAACACTCTAAATAAGCTGTTTGTTGTTCACTTATATTCTCCAAGCTCAAATAAGCATCATCAAAGCTTATTTGAGCTAAATTGATTGGATATTCAGTTTGGAAAAAGGAAGCAAGCTTTTGGAAGATAAGCTAGAATTGGAAGAGCTTATGGGTTTTAGATTGCTTATTAAATAAGCTGGGTAGGTTAGAGCTTAATAGAATTTACTACTCCTATTTTGAGCAAGGAGTTGAGGTATTCTCTAAATTTTCATATCAAATCTGCTTATTATTCTTGTTAATCTGTTCTGCTTATCAATTAGTTTAAGAGTGCTTATTACTGCTTTAATTGTGCTTACTATGTCTTTTATATGTTTATGTCATTTAGATTTAAGCCTTTGAATATCTGTCTTTGAATATTACTTAGTTTTCAAGTGTTGGTTAATTTTCTGTCATAAAATCCAAAAATAGTAGCATTACTTTTTAGCTTATAGATTCTGCTTATATTGTTGTTTAGATCTGCTCATTAAGTTTGTTTTTAGCTCTGCACTATCTGGTATTAAGGATTTAAAGCCTGGATCTAAAATGTATAAGCTGAAAATGAGGTTTACTAGTTTTAAGGGGTGTTTGGCACAAGGCAGTACTAACTTAGTTAGTACTGCCAAAGGCTAATTAGTCCTTTGGATTGAAGTGAACTTCATTTTAAAGTTTATATGTGCAGGATTCAAGGTTGTTGTTAGGTTAAATATAGTTTTTTAAAGTTTATAGGATATTAGTTTGAATCTGTAAGCTTTAGATCAATTCATTAGGAATTTTTAGCTTAAAATTGTTCCAGCTAGTTTTGCTTGTCATTTTGCCTTCATTGTGGTATTTTATAAGTGTAGAATTCAAGTCCTTAGCCTGCACTTTTGGTTTTAAGCCTTGGTCAATTTTCATAGTGTCAAACTGCATCAGCAGTTTAATTAGGCAAACAACCATTTTTAAACTTAATTTTCAGAGGGTTAAAGTAGTTTTTAGGTTTTGATTTTTATAGCACAAATAGATTTTAGGCCATTCTAGATAGATTAGGGCTTATTTTAGTTTAAAAAACTTATTTGATTACCTGTTTTAGATCTGCAAAATTAGCTTTTTGTCTTTTTATTCAATAACTAAAAGTAGAGTAAAATGAATTATCAGCCTTTTCAACTAGCTTTTTCATTGATCTTTTGATTTTCAAAATAGTTTTTAAAAGCTGTTTTAAGTAGCTTTTAGGTCAAAGTTTTAAGTGGTATAAGCCAAAAGTCCATAAGGATCTGTTTGAGAGCTTAAAAATAAGCTCAAAGTTTGCTATTTGTCTGTTTGGTTTTCAGTTTTAAGTAAAAGTGCTAAATTGATTTTTTTAGCTTATGGCTTATTGGTTTGCTTAAATCTGGTTCCCACTAGCTTGTTAGGTTAGTTATAGGCTGCTTGTAGCTTATTTAGTTAAGAGTTGAGCTTATTCAAGAGTTTCCTAGTTTTCTAGTTTAGTAAAAAGCTTTTGCCTGTTTAGTGCAATCTGTCAGATTTAATAAGCTGTTTTCTAGCTTATTCATTAGTTTTCACAAAAAGTTTCTTTTATAAAAATGTTCCTTATAAGCTGTTTTATAACTTTGCTTTTTAAAGTTTTTGCAAAAAAATAAAAAAGGGAGGAGGGGAAATCCAGGGTGAGCAAGGCTCGAACCCTGGACCTCAACCCTCCTCAACCTTTTATAACACCACACACAACACACTCAACCATCTGCCCTGGGGACTTTTTCGATTATACTTTGCAAAACTTTAATTATATAGTCATTTAGCCAGTTTTAGCTTATAAGCTTATTTGCTTAATTTACTGCTTATTTGTTCAGCCCCTTTCCAGTTTCTTATTTTCCATACATTCTCCATAGTTTGAGCCACTTTTTTGTATTTTTTCATAAATTTTATAATTTGTTTACTACTTTTAATAATTAATTTTCATTAAAACTGTTTTTAAATCATATTAAATAAAATAAAAGTAAAAAAAATAAAATTCTTTTTTTCAAAATTTTCTTTTATCATTTAGAACCTAGGAAAAATAGATTTGCTTTCGTAAGGTTAATATTTTGAAATTTCACTTTTTAAAGAACGAGATTTCATTCATGTTCTCGTTTTCTTCATTTTTAAGCTTTAAGTGTTCTTGTTTTAGAATTTCCTTAGCCTTTTCTTATAGGTTAGTAAAATAGGATTAGGAAAATTAGAAAAATCATTTTAGGTTTAAATTTCAATAATTTAGGCTTTAAATGTCGCGTTTTTAATTCCCGTTTACATTTAATGCTTACGTGTTTAATTTTCATTTCTTGTTTACTTGTTTTCGTGCATTTATCTACTTGTCATTTATATTTAGTAAGATTTAGAAAACCCAAATCAAAAATCTTTAAAACCATTCAAAACGCGCGATCACGGACTTAACCGATTTTCAATTCACGCTTCGTCGAGGGAAAACCACCCGGGAGGTTTTTGAGACAACTTTGGTTAAAAGTTTATTTCTTGAACCCGACGGAAAATACTTACTATACTATTTTTTGATATAATCCTTATATATTATATTATATATATAGTGTGTTTGGAGCGTATCATCTACCCTTAGATACATCTCTCCTACAATACACCAACAAACGCTTCTAACCATTCCTAGAATACCACAACTAATACCTATTAGCTAGACCATAATTAGCTAAGGCCAATTTTAAATGCTCTGGGTGTTCATACCTCATACCTTAGATTGGTTCCATTTCATTCTGATGAATGTTTGGATTATGTTTAGTGTAAAATACTCATTTCTTTACTTTGTATTCAGGGTCTATGAAATCAGATTTAGGGTCATCTAAGACTTCCTCAGTGTTAGTGGGTGTTTCTTCATCTATGAAACCATAAAAGTTACCAATATTTCTCATTAAATTTTTAAGAAAAGATCCGGAGTTGTTTGATTTTTTAAAACTACATTACGATCCCCTTCATTATGAAAATCAACAATATCCAAGTCGTCTTGATCATCACTAGAATAGTGATCCTCACCTTCATCAATATCGTCCCTATCATTTTCATACTCGCCATTAAGAAAGTCTAACACATCATAATAATTGTTCAACTAATGAGTCAGAACAATTCCAAATATTTGTTCAAACATCGAGAAAAAGACTTGGTCACTCTACAATATGTTATTAGTATAGCTCGTGTATGTATCAATTTTGGAAACTTACCAAGGCTAAAGAGTCAAACTATAAGATACCTCTCTATGTTGGGAAGGCGCTGTAAGTATAAATACCCCTCTCCACACCTTGGAGAGGGTTGGTTGTTCATTTGGTTATTTTCACATAATACATTTTCCTTTCCTTTCTCTCTCTAAGTGATATAATCCACTTTGCTTTATCTCTCTAAGTCTCTTCTTGTTCTTAGCTCGTGTGTTAATGTGTATTTGATCTTCTACAATTTGGATCAGTCACAATGGGTGTTATTGTGTGAGCTTGGTGTGCGTTTATATCTTGTGTTAGATTGCGTTGAGTTTTTTAGTTAACTTTGGTTTAGTTGTCTTAAAAACATCAAACCCGGATTTTTTTGTTTTAAATGTGATAAAGCTTATGTTTTTAAGCAAGATCTAGGTCTAAAATAACTAGTTGTGCAAGAAAAAAATAAAGGTAAAACGTTAAAAGGGTGTGTTTTGGTGATTTTTGTGAAAAAGTACGTTTTTATTTGAAGCTTGCGAAATATGTATGAGTCTAGCGAAATGTGTATGTCGCAGTCGAAGTGTGTTAGAGAGAAATATGTATTGTGAGACGTGTTATGACTAGGTTGGTTACAAGAGAGAGGTTGTGACATAGTGCTAGGAAACATAAACTCGTTTAATTTTTCTTAGGTCAAGCAAAATATGTATCAAGCGAAATATGTAACAGGCAATTTATGTTGGTAGGCGATTTATGACAGGTTGTTAGTTCAAGCGAAATACGTTCTTGTGCAAAACGAAACTCTGTCCAATTTTCATAAACCAAGCGAAACATTACATTGCCATATTTCATGTGAAACATTGCAAGCGAAACATTGCAATTTGTCATAATTCAAGTGAAACACTACAACTGTCAAAATCCAAGAGAAACATTACACTGTCAAAAAAAGATTTTATTTTCCACAGTTTGTCTTACTTTGTAAAATCTCGCGAAATACTTAGATTTCTCAGTGTTAGTTAAGATTTGTAAAATCCAGTGGAATATAATATAACAACCCATAATTTTCATCAAATGCATAATCAATCTATTTTACTATGATCACAAATCTACGGGGAAATTTTTCGCTTTATTACATTACTTGCATTGTCAATATCTCAGTATGTCATGTAACTTACATAACTAAAGTAGACGAGCTCACACAACCTATCTATGGCAATCCTGTCTTCATACATGTCAAGCAAACATCATAACATGTCAAGTCAATATCATCATATTCTTTTTACAAAGTACATTATTCCTATAATGTACCATTCGCAACGTTATATCAAAACGGGCTTTAAACCGTTATCGTATACCTCTAAACCCTAATTCCATGAAGATTTAATATCTAAAGTGAATGTACAAGCTACTAAAGCATATGTACAAGTAATATAACATTTCATTTGAAATATAAACTCCCTCCAAGTCAAGTACAAGTTTTCAAAGCACAATGTACAAGTCATTAAGCACGATATCCAAAATAGCCGTTTTACCTTCAATTTCTTCACCACCACTTTTGTACAAGCTAATACACTCAATATACAATGTGTAAACCCTAATTATTCTATTCATAATCTTTCATACACATTTTTACTCTTAAAACCCTAATTCAAAACTCAGAAACCCTAACCCGAGCTAAATACTACACTATGACCCGTTTCTTCGTTTTTATCCATTGTAAACCTAAACCAATACTCAAATAAGTTGTAATAACTTAATTTACAACATTATCAATCATGTTCAATCATCATTCCATCATCATTTCAACAATATACAAGAATTACAACTGGAAAACCCTAAATAAACCCTAAATGATCATTCGACCCATTTTCTTGTTTTTAACCATTTCAATCTCAAATAAGCAATCAAGAGCCATTGTAAACTCATAAAATGAGTTTACAATTCATTATCCATCATTACTTTGGAATTTAACAAGAAATAGAAAGCTAGAAACCCTAAAGAAACCATTACGAGCCCTAATCTAACCCGTAACCTTATTTACTCAAATCCGACCCATTTTAAACCAAACCACCCATTATTTTTCATTAATAAGTCAAGATATGATCCTTGTAAACACATATTATCAATCACATTACAAACATGCTTGAATTATAAGCATGAAAAGACAAGAAAACCCTAATCGCACCCATTTGGAACCCGCGACCTCATTTCTTCATTTTTAACCCGTTTTAACCCAAACCACTTGCTAAATTTTGTTAATACTTCATATTACAACCCTTAAGGACATGTTTTAATCATTCCTTGATCAATGCCCACAAAATATTGGCCAAAAACTTGAGTTCGAACCCTAGATACCAAAACAGACCCGCGGGTTGGTTTTGACCCATTATAACCCACTTAAAACCTTACCCATGTGCAAGAACCTCCATGACCAGCCCCTAGACTCTTCTAAGCAGCTTACCCACCTGCTTAAGCCTTTCCATGGCCAAAATCAAAGCCACATCTCCCTCTTTTTAGCCACAACAGCCGCGGCAGCCTTCAATGGTGTCCACACCATCACTCTAGCTTTCTAGACCTCACAACTCACTCCATAGACCTCCCACCTCAGTAGCTAGCTTGTACACATGTCCATGGCCTGGTCTTAAGAGTTCCTTAGCCTCCTTGCATGAATTCAAGTATAAATAGGACCTCATATGCTTCATTCAAACTTGCACCCAACTCTCTTATCTATAACCCAAGTGAGCAACCTTTATCTGCTCCTTATGATCCTAGGATCATCTAATAAGATCAAGCAAGCGAAGCTTTGAAGATTTGAAGCCCCGGGAACAAGATACAAGGCGTACGAGTGGAAATACTACCCGAAACGACCCATTTCCACCATTTTTGCTCCTTGAATCTCAAACCTAGGTCATGGATGTTATACTTATGCTCCTACACTATTATAATGTTCATATGATCCTAAATAAACTCTTGTTAAAGTTTCATAACTCAATTCATGCTCAATTTCCATTTTGATCCAAAACCGTACACCCGAAACCCTAATTTTATGTTTTTCTTAAAACTAAATGTTATAATGATTAAATATTGTTATAATCTATCCTAGCATGCTTAACTAATGTTAAAATAACCACTTTATTGATTATTGAAGGAATTTGAACTTAAAACCCGCGCGTTTATGTTTTAAAACCCTAATTTGACCCGTTTTGCTTCCTAGCTTAACGAACCGTTATTTTAAACTTGCTTGCGTTAAATATTCAAATTTTAGTTTACATAACTTATAAAATATCATTGAAATGTTAAAATAAGCATTGCATGGGCAATTGTACATTTTTTTTGTAATTATATAACCATGCAAGGGGTAATATAACGTAACTTCCTGAAACTTATAACTAAAGGGCCTAGAAAATTGTCATTTAATTATGTCACTTTCTAAAGTACAAGGTTTACTTTGTATATCTTTTAAACTTGAAGGACCAAACTCGTAAAAGTGCAAACTTCGAAGGTATATTTTGCCACTTTTCAAACTCAAGGGTCTAAAATGTAACATTTTGAAAAAAAGTATAAAAATGTATTCAAAACATTACCTGACATAACTTTAATTAACACTTGTCATGCTTAACATTTCCATATATTGAATAAAACGCTTAAAACCGATCATCCAGATCTCTATTGTACCACAATACTAGGGAGCTTCATATTAAGGAGTTTCATCTTGGTATTACGTTCGGACTAAGTTGTTGGGTTTACGATTTAAAGTGCCCTAGCTCCTTAAACGTTTACTGAATGACTTCTAAATTATGATGACCCGAACAGTGATACAATAATTCCAAACTCTTCAATCAAATTCGTAACTCTTAGAACCAAAGTTCTAAAGTATAATCTTCCTAAGACTTAACATATTTACTCAGGTTGCATGACGTGGCTGTTTACTATCAAATTGCTATATCAACATTCCCCGATAAGATTGTGATAAGGTCGTCCGCTTTTATAAATTTATTACATCTACCTATTAGGTGAAGTTCATAACCTCGCCTTTACTTATTTACATGTTTTATAAACCCGCGAGGGGGATACATGCTTGTTACAAACTCTTTTACATACTCGTTTATCTTATAACAATGTGATTACTTTTCAAAGACTTAGTGAGTTCATAGCCTCACTCTTAATCTCTTTAATGATTTCATAAACCCGTAAGGGGGATACATGCTATAAATTACGAATACAAGTGTTTTTCCAGACTATATGCTAACCTGATATACCATTACAATTGCTGTCTAAGTTACTTTATGCCAAAAGTCCCTCATTATCATGGACCATTAATTACTCTTCGGAGTGAACGCAAATATTGTGGATAGATCTATCGGGATTGACGAATCCTGTTTGTGTTAGCCGGATAGGTAACCAAACACACTATATTTGAATTTCATAGGTATATGGCAAGTACCTACACCGAGGGCCATTATATCTATATATATATATCACATCATTTTGGGTATATATATACACTAGTCAGTTTGTGTGCCATGAGCTTAGACCAGACTATACTATACAAGACATGACCAAACAGACCAAACAAGACAATAACGCAGTAATACACGGTTACTATGATAATTGCATTCGTTGCAATTATTACAAATAACGGGTATATAATAACGTGACCCAAGATCATAACAATAACATTTTCATAATAATTGTGTTTGTACAATTATTACACTATAACTTGTATTCAAACTGTTTATCAAACCTATGAATTTCACTCAACCTTTGTGTTGACTTTTTAGCATGTTTATCTCAGGTTATTGAGCAATATACGGCACGGAGTGGCATGGACTCGAAGATGGCTAAAACTTGTTATCATTCACATTGTATGTAACTAGATTTTGGGACCTGCCTTTGTAAAACTCTGATTTGAAATGAATGATAACTAAATTTTCCAAAAACGTCTCTTTTAAGTCGTTTTCTATGATTATGATTGTTGTATCCATGAAGTAATACTGCAGATTAGCTTCCGCTGCTATATTGTAAAAATGGGGGTGTTACATTTCTAATCGAAATACTAACACTAACGGACGCTGCTCGGTTTAATGCTATACAAAAACTCTAACCAATCTCATACCATCTACTGCTCCCTACGATCCCTCTCCTGGTCTAAAACAGTAACACGTCCCCTCATCTCCTGCAGCTCACGCTGTAAAGTAGCTTGTTGCACTAACAAATCCTGAACCAAACTATGGTCATCATATCCTGCCCGTGACATACTCGCCATCTGGGTGTCTACATGCCCTGCCCATGCCTCCAATGCCAGCACGGGCCTCCACAAAGCTCCAAATGTCATAACAGCTCTCTCCTGCTCCTGCTCCAGCTCCAAACTCCTGAGCCGATACCTTTGAGAAATTATCTCATCCCTCACTGCCCCCGATCTGGTGTATAACTCTCTCATATCCCTATCAATCTCTGCAAACAAGGTGGGTGGCATCGCGTCTAAACGCTGAGTATGCTCCTGGAGTATACTCCAATAAAGCTCTAACTAGGCTCCTATCTCTATGAACTGGTCCTCATCAACTGGGATGGTGGCTGTCGGGGTAGCCACAGGTGATAGGACGGTCAATGATATCAGGGGTAATGAAACGGGTGATGGAACATCAGAATGTGGTGGAGAAATGGGGAGTGAACCTGGCATCTAATCGGGTGAAGGTGGTGTCTGTACATGTGGTGCTGGTGGTGGGTAAGTAGGAACATCAATATAAATCGTACCGTCCACCGGGTCTGTCCATGTGGTGAGTGTGGGTTGTCTAAATGCCGACACCCTCTCTAATCTCTCAGGATCAGGTGCAGAACCAGAACCCTGACCTACCTCAAACGTACTATACCTCTGATCCTCCTCAGCTGCTAACTCTTGGCGTTTCAGCGCCACATAACCCAATCCTAAAGGCTCTCCCACAGTTGCCTCCACAACTGGGGCTGTCCGCTGCTGGCCCTCAGGAACAGCCTCATCCTCTCCTAAACCGAAACCCTCATCCCTTATACTGGGATCCTCATCCCTCGCAGCAGGACCCTCGTCCTCTACGCCCTCGCTCCCACTATCAGAATCCAAACTATCCTTCTTATTTCCTAACTCATCTGCCTCACTACCAGTACTCAATACCTCTATACCTCTATACCTCTATACCTCTATAACCTCTATACCTCTTCCGGACTAGAAGGGTAGGTGATGGGGATGGTGAACTCTCATAAGGGGACCTAAACCTCTTATGGAACGCTACATCAGACATAGCTGCTACTTTCACTATACGGGCAGAGCAGCCAGGTGACATCGTAGGCTAAACACGC
>BQNB010212825.1:0-10105 GCA_026074375.1 Tanacetum coccineum
ACCCGGGAACACTCTATACTGCTTCCGGATTTATTGATCTCGCGGATTTTAACCCTTGTTGTATATTTATATATGTTTATGTTTAATTATATAAAGGGGTGAGTTCGCGCGAGTCAGCACCTTCTACCTTTCAAGAATCAACTAGTGTAGATCTATGACTTATTATGTCTTTATGATTATCTACTTTCTATTGTAATGATTCATACAAATGTTGTATGAATGTGTCTTAGCTCGTATTAAGATCTAGTTTTTAAATTTTATGTTGAATGTATTAGTTGGATGTGCTAGTGTATGAGTTTCTTATTGGTTGAATGAAACTCTTCTTTTGTTAAATTGAATATAATGTGTTAACTTGAAAGATATTTGTCTTGCACTTGTACTTCTAACCTTGTTTTATAGCACACAATTTTCATAAGATCGATCCATTGGTGCCCCGAACAAGGGGGAGCATACATCAAGAAGGAGTCTTGATATCGTCGATTTCTTTCTTCCTTCGATAACTCGACGATCATTCTTTTTGAATTCGACAAAAAGAGGGAGAAATGGAACATAACTCATTTAATAATTTGACATCTTTATTTTTATTTAAAATGATTTATATTTTGTCATCATAAAAAAGGGGGAGATTGATAATACAAATAATGTCTAAAAACGATATTTATATTTTTCGACCTCTCAAAGTTTTGATAATAACAAAATGTAAAAACGTTTACAATAAAAATAAATGTTTACAAATTATCAAATGTAAAATTTCATTTTTAAGATTAGTGATTACTTAAGGTATGAACAACAAAATAATTAAGCATGATTAGTAATCAAGAAAATATTTCTCTCTTAATTCTCACTTTTAATTCTACAAAAGTATTTTCTCAAAAATACATTTACAAAATGTTTTCTAATTAAAAGAAAAGTTTTATTTAAAACTTAAAATTTGAAATTCAAATTTTCCCCCCAAAATGGAAGGTTCCATAACAGATACAACCTTCACCACAAAAAGACAAAAAAGGGAGTGGAGTCTAGTGGCGACCCCCTTATAGGCCAAACGGCCCCCTTATATATAGGGATCGCCGGGACCGCCACCAGATGACCGTTGGGATTCCCTGCCTATAAATACTGCTCCATTCTCAGCAGAAAAACATTCCTCTTTGCACGAAATTTTTCAGTCTTTTCTTTCTCTCTCTAAACCTTCTTTCTCTTACTAAAACTCTTGATCACTAACATACTTAGATCTTGTTTCAAGTGATCTAATCTCTTCTTCTCATCTCTTCCCTCTCATTCAAGTGCAAGAGAAGAACACTCGTATTCGTCAAGAAACGAAGTCTTAATTAGTGATCTCTTATCTTTTCTTCTAAGTACCAAACCTTTATTGTATTTATCTTGTGTGTTTGTGTGATTCGAATATTGTGTAGATCCGATAGTGTAGATCTTGTGAGTGTGTATATCTTAAGAAGTGGTAGATTGGTTCTAGCTAAGATTAGGAGTCGACATTTAACTTAGTGTCAGAAAATAACATAAGCGACATGTAAACGATTTTCTCCGCCTAAAGGGAGCTTGTTGACATAGTAAAATCTCGAGTCGGATACTCGGGGAGTAGAGTAAGGCGAAGAGGTGCTTCATAGCCGAACCATTATAAATTCTCGGTGTCTTGGTTTGGTTGTTTCTTTCCTTATCTCTTTACATTATTATTGTTGTTATTTAGTTTTCGTTTAGATAGTTATTGCTTGTTCATATTGTGATTTGATTGAACATATAACTCGGATCTATACATTTTTAAAAGTAAACTTTTAAACCGTAAAACAAATGTGTAAACTATTCAACCCCCCCCCCCCTTCTAGATTCCACAATCGCAATTTTTTCTTTGACAAATTCTCATGTCAAATGCCCATTCCACATCTTCCTTGCCACTTCATGCTTTTGCTTATACAGTAATCGCTTGTGGTCATCCTTGGCCAAATTTGAAACCGACTTAACAAATGTCACCCATTTTGGATATATCATGTCACAAAGATAATACCCCAAGGTAATTTACATCGTTATCTATAAACGGAATCTTTGGTGATTTTCCTTGTTTAAGATCATTGAGTAAAAGGATTGATGTATAACGTTGATGTCATTGTTTACCCCAGAAACACCAAAGAAAGCATGCCAAACCATAAGTCTTATGATGCAACAGCATCTAGAAAAATGAAAGGATTTGGATGATGACCACATCTACAATATTGCTCTTTATATGCTTGAGGATAACCAAACCACTCCTAATCTGTACAATAAAGCCTTCCTTGCTTTTGTGGAAACACATGCTTTTCTTCTTGAAAAGCATATAGCTTTCAATATCAGTGACGGTGGGTTTTGCAAGTACTATTGTTCATAAAAAATCTCCATAACAGACTACAAAACATGTGCAAGTAGATAGTCGAGAGTTGTTGTGCCCCATCTGTTGCCAATTATTCATCCAAGGGCCCGTCGGAACGGTACTGTATTAACAATTGACCGAATTGCATTGGTACACTTAACAATAGGGTATAAAGGTCTTAATGTCCGGTACTATTGATTCTGAGATCTATAGAGTACAAAGCTATGCACAGATGATAATTAGAAATCCGCTCATAACACGCTGTACTCTCTGTGTTCTAATGTGTTCTTCTATATTACTATGTCATCTAGTGTGAATGCTAGTCACGAGTATCATGGTCTATCGTGTATCGCAGAACGCGATCGTGAGAGAGTGCGTCTATGTATGAAGGGTTGTAATGAGTTTGAATTATCTGTGTGCTGAGTATGTATTCTCTACGTCTAATTAATATATAGATTGTATAAATGCGTAAATTCTCTTCGCAGATCTTATGAGGACAACCCACTTATGATACAGTAAAATTGGAGTTTGCATTTATGATGGTGTCTTCTGTTTCTATAGTTTTGTGATAATATCTGTTGTCAATACAAGTGTAGACGCATAATTGGATGTTATAAGTAAATAGAGTGTCGTACTGACAGTAAAGATAAGTATGAATAGATTCACTAGATGTGATCTCTATATATGTGTGTCAGTTTATTTTATTCTGTGAGAAATTAGCTTCGAAATTAAACTAGTAATTCCCCTCAGCACACAGAATAATAAAATGTTTTAATTTTGTGTTAACACTGTGTCCGTGTTGATAGTTGTTATTCGTGTGCATATGTTTGTGTGTTAAGTGATTGTGTTTGTTGTGGATTTTATTTTAGTATTCCATGTGTGTGTGTGTGAGTTCTACTCTTGGTGTTATCACGCTATATGTATTTATTGTAGGTTATTAAGTGTGTTGTAGTATAGGATGTTTGTAAGTATATTGTGTCAGTGCTCGCTGTGTGATTCAATGTATATTCAGCAACGTCGTAGATAATCTTATGAAGCGATCTCGAGAGTTTAGCTAGTATGTATAACTTACAGGAGAAATTCAGGTAGTCTCCATATGATAGAACTAGAATCGCGCGCTGAGTGTGTGTGACTCCTAATCTGTACAATAAAGCCTTCCTTGCTTTTGTGGAAAAACATGCTTTTCTTCTTGAAAAGCATATAGCTTTCAATATCAGTGACGGTGGGTTTTCGCAAGTACTCTAGTCCAAAAATCTCCATAACAGACCTACAAAAATGTTCAAGAGATAGACGAGAAGTTGTTGTGCCCATCTGCAAATATTCATCAAGGGCGTCAGGAACGGTACTGTATAACAATTGACGAATTGCAAAGGTACACTTAAACAATAGGAAAAGGTCTAATGTTCCGGTACATTCTTCTTTCTTACAAAAGTATGCACAATGAATAGTTACTTCTTCAACTATACTTGTGAAAGCTTCCGACTCATTCGGAAGCTTTCCTTAAAACGTGATGCTGAAAACATCAGATTCTCACTAAAATATGTTTTAACTAAATGATCATGAGCACCATTATGATGTTGATTTATGATGGTTCTCTTTTATCATTTTGGTTTGGGTAAACAAACTAAAAATGAAAATGCTCTGCTAAAAAAGTTTAAGCCACATCGGACTTTTTCTTTTTTTTCTTTTTCTTCTTCTTATTTCGCATATAATCTTTAGCGTCTGGGAGCATTATTTCTTCAGAATTCATATCCATAAAAATTTTTGTTTGAGGTGTGTGAGATTAAGTTTGAACTTGTGTAAATAATGAGGAGTAGAGAGTATATAATTTAAAGTTGTATTTAAAAATATTAAAGGTTAAGGGGTATTTATAGGTAAATAAAATAGTACTAGAAAAAAAATTTCATTAAATCATAACGTTAAGTTCTTTGGGGGTCCCACATTTACACAATGCTCGAAATGAAGCTTGCTCACCTTCTTGATCAAATTTGGCCAGCGGTGGCGTGTGACCTTTGCCTTGTGCGTCAGTCCTCACTCGTGAGGATGGTGTTTCTTTGAGTTGGTCATGGGCCGATGTGCGCAACCTAATCACAAGGTCATGCTGCAATTCTAGGTGCCATTAGGAATTGTGAAGGCATGAAAATCACTTCTTTAATTTTCAATGGTTATTAGGCCAATCCCTTTCATAATTTTCCTAAAATTTAAGTATTTGCTCTTTAAGTTTTTATGTCGATAAGAATAATAACTCAGAAATTGATTATAAACTCCATATATATAGTAGACTTGTCTTGTTCTTCAAGGTCTGAAATATTGCTTAGTAACACCAGAATGATATCTTTATAATGAACTCTGTTTCTCTAGGTAATATGTTTTTCTTTCTAAATACTCTATCACTATAAGTTATGTTATAACATCCTAATGCTAGTAAGGTTTGTTGTCTCTGTATCATTAAGGATGGAGAATCAATGTACTAATTTTTTCCTATATATTTCAAATTTTTACTCATGAGAGTCGGAGTGAATGTTCTTACGGGTATTCTAATGCAAACGGCAGATCATGCGGGTTAACCAACATTCTAGCAGAAAATTCGCAAGATATTAACCAGAGACGTATGCCAAGAGGAGGTCGTGAAGAGACAAAATACACGACCTTAATTAACTAGAGTAGTACAAGACTTTCATTTGATAAATCAACCTGATACGCTATTGTGGCATTTGTCAGATTCAAGTTCAGGTTCATTATCGGTAAAATTGATAAGGATTGCATCAGACGACAAACTAGTACCCTCCAACGGTCTTAAATTTTCATGGAATAAACTCATTCCTTCGACAGTTAACATTATGTATTGGAGATTTTTTCAAGAGATAATCCAGACAAAAGCCAATTTATCAAACAAATGTGTGTGATATGATTATATAGTCTTTATGGCTCACGGCTAAAGCTTCAAGGTTGTCAAGATCATCCTAGGTAATCCTTGACGCTATAATTCTTGGATTATGTAAGTTGGTTCCGCGTTTATACGTTAGAAATACGTGAGCCTATTGGGGGCACACACGTTAATATACGAAGAATGCGTTTAATACTTCACGATAAATATTTAAATAGTCGTTAGTTTACGTTACTTGTATAACTAACTTAACGAACTTTTAAATCATAAACCAACGGGTTTAATTAGACAAAACTCGAACCCTAGGGGGGGACACCAATAGTGGTCGGCCCCTAAGGCTTCTAGATGGAGGGTGTTTGATTCCAATTAGGAGATAAGGGAAAGAGTTGGAATGTGATTAGGATTTGGGGGAATTATAGTTTATCTTGAACTAGGTTTTGAGTACTATAAATGCACCCACCCCTAAGCCTCATAATCATTCATTCTACAACTCTCTAATCCCTAAATCACCAAGTAAATTCGGTGCTCCCTTCTCCTCACAAAATCCCAACCAAAACTCTTAAAAAACCTTTAGGGTTTTTCAGTTCTTCCTCCTAACCAAATTCGATCCAAAACCTTTAAGGTTTTCGTTTTTTCTTGTTCTCATTGTTTGACGATTCAAGATTAAACATGAGGTGTTTATTCCGTGTTCTTCCTAGCTCGACGATATGCAAAAACCCACTTTAGGGTTTTTCGGTTTCGGTTTAAAACCCTAATTGAATTTGGTGTTTTGGTTTTTGGTGCTAAACCTAATTAGGGTTTTAGTTTTGGTTCGATCGTCTCAAGCTCACAAGGGGTGCATTTGGTTCGATTATACAACACGTGGTGTTTGTTCGTGAAGTCAAGGCTAGACAACTTGGTGCATTTCGTTGACGTGATTGTGTGAGCAACCGTAGAGGCAGTAATAATTTAACCAATAACTCGTTTTTAGGATCTAATGTTAAAAGGTTAGTTTACTTCCTTTTATTATGTGTTAATCTTTATGCTAAAACTAGATCCATTCCGCTGCGTACTCGTACATAAACTAGTTACCTAGTTTGTTAAATCCTAACAGTGGCGTCACAAGTTAACTCATTTTGGCATTAGGGTTACACGATTAGATTTAATATTCACGCCTAGTTTACATGCCTAATATTAATTCATATGCTTGATCTGTTGCATTTTAATATTTTATTTATTGTTTTCTTGTAAATATGGCAAAGAGTATGCTAATTGTAACACCCTAAAAATGGGTCGCAACGGAATGTGTTTCCGGAAGCGTTACTTCATAAGTACATTGCACAAGCTATGAGAGAATGACCTCTAAACATGTCATTTGAAAAGTAATCTTGTATTGTTTAGACTCCAATGCACATCAAGTAAGCCAAGCATCTAATTCACTTGAGAAAAACATGCTTAAAAGTGTCAACATAAAGTTGGTGAGTTTATAGGTTTGTTTAAGTATAAATGTTGAACCAAAGTTTTGTAAAGTATGTATGGCCGTTTCAATCCTTAATTGTTCACCAAAATATATGTATGAATGTTGGAAATCAAAGATGTGTATGATTATTGTATCCCATACAATAGTCACAAAAAGTTAAGTATAGTTGGACCACCATTGTTCAAAGTATGTATTGCCACTTTATTCAAAGCAACATAAATATTCACGTGTGTATAAAACAATGATTACGATTACTCTAAGTTCATGAAACTACGGCTCAGACTTGGGTGTATGCCACTTTATTCAAGGCACGGTAAAAGTTTACACTCATGTATGTATAGTTCTGTACCCCGACATGGTATAACATTCGTTTGTCCAGTTATAGTTAATCATCCGAATGGGGATTGCCACACCCCAATAGATCTATTTTATAACACTCGCGCCTACCAACTCGTACTTAACAGTTCAATCCGCTTAAGCTAAATCCGTAATCATTTGGGTAAAAGTAAAGTAATGTCCTTGTTTTCAAAAATAGAGTGAAACAAGCAATGTATTTCGTCCTAAAATAAGTAATTAAGTATGTAGACCAGTTTGTAAAACGAATTGTAAATGCACATGTAATGAATTCAAATCAATCATGTAAATGAAATTGGTAACAAGCATGTTCTCACCCCAAAAGTTATAAAGTATATGTAAAACAAGTAAAACGTGGGGCTATAAACTCACCTTGAGTGATTGAATCCGCAAAGTAAATCACAAAACGAAAAATGTGTCATGTAATGGCCGAATGCAACCTAATTAATTATAGGTCGTATGAGTACTAAGTACCTTGATTAACTAATACCGTATATAATTTTATATAGCTACATCACCATTGGTATGTGCTTAATTACACATACCTTTTACCTTTAAAAACGAGCTAAAATAACCAAAAATGGACTTAAAATGCCAAATATACGCTTGTTTTGCTAATTGTGTTGTGCAGGAACGGATAACTAAGAAAAGGACGAAAAACGAAGCCAAAACGACAAAACCGGACTCGGAATGGAAAAGCAAGGAAAAGACAAAGTCAAAGTCCAAGCCCAAGCCTGAAAAAGTCAACCCAAGTCAACCCCGACAAATCCAAAAGTCAACATGTGAAGAAATATAAGTTTGAGGGTTAAAATTACTAAATCCCTAAACTTGTATTTAATGAAGAAAAGGAAGGAAATGAAGACAAGGGTGAAAACTGCCATTTTGGGAAAGATATACTCTAAGGGGCAAAGCTGCCAAGTCCCCTAACTTACACACCATAAGGACGAATGGTGAAATGGGTATTATAACCCTTGGGGACTTGTTTTGCCAAGTCCCCAAAACTCTTATAACCACAAGGACCATGGCTGAAAGATACATATATAAGATTAGGGGCCTTTCTTGCAACATCACCAAACCCAACCCTGTTACCAAAAGAAACAGAGTGTTTATACACTCATTCCCGCCCAAATAACCCAAGAACCAATCACGTGTTCATCTTCCCCACTTTACCCTGCAACACTCGAAAAACACCAAGGATAAAACCCTCACTCTCACTCCACTAAACCCCTTATTGCCACCTTGGCAATCCCATTGAAAACGCAAAAGATTCAAGGATCAAGATCATTGGAATTGGCCACAAAGAAGAATAGAGGGCTAGGATGAGTTTGGTTTTCCTCTCACAAGACTAACACAACAAACACACAACAAAGAAGCTTGGCAGCTTATAAAAGAGGAAGAAAGATGAAGAGTAAGAGAGTAGTTTTTAGAGTTTTTAAATTTCCTTTGTATTTTTTAATTTCGTGTACTGTTGCAATTAAGATTTTTTTTTAATCCTTTATTTTCAGTTGTACCTCTTGTTATTTCACTTGTACTTTCCATTTCTAAGCAATATAAACTAGTTGTGTTGAGTTTGTTCTTAAATTTTCAAGTAATAAGCCGAATTTAGCTAATAAGCTTGTAATAAGCTCAAATTAGCTTATTCTATCTTCTCTTGTTTTAAAAAGTGTTTTAATATCACTAGAAGTTTTTTAAAACTGTTTTTAGTCTATTTTAGTTCATAAGTGTTCATTTGAGTTCAAATTTGGAGGCTATTTGGAGAAATAAGCTAATTCAGCTTATTAAGCTCAAGGTTTAGAGGCTTTGGAAGATATTAGGTTTACAATTTTAAGCCACTCATTCAGATAGAGTGGCTAGGTCTGAGACTTCTAAAATTCAGGTTTCAAATTCCAAATTTCATTTTAGCATTTACATTTAGCTTATGTAGTGTAGCTTAATCATTTGTATGTGCTTATTTCTGTTATATAGTGTTAGTTAGTTTAGAAATTCAGAAATTTAAAGTTGATTATAGTTAAAGTTACTTAAGTGGTTTACTTAGTTTTAAATTCTGCCATTTAGTGTTGAAAGCTAGCTGACAAAGTAGCTTACTTTCATAAATAAGCTAGGACTTTTAGAGTTCAAATAGCTTAAATAGGTTAGAATAAAGTAGAGTAGATATAAGGTTTTGTCAGATTTAGTGTTAAAATAGATTTTAAGTTCACTTTAGTTTTGACAGCTCAACTTAAGAGAGTGTTTGGTTTAAGCTGTCTTTGACTCTAAAAGTCAACATCATTTTGTCAAAATCTTTTATAAAGTTGAGTTAAGTCATATGTTCAAGTTTAAAACAGGTTTTAAAAGATAGTTAATAGAATTCAAGAATTGTGAGCTTAAAATTTCTTTGCCAGCACCAGGGCAGTTTTGAGAGTTAAGTGTTTTTAGTTTTAAAGAAATTCATGGCAATTTAGAGGTCACTTTGTGTTAGTGTACATTTATATACATGTAATGAGTTAGTTAAAGAGTTCTAAAGTAGAAACTAAGCCTGCACTTAAGTTTTTTTGGTCAATTGCATCAGCAACAACAGTTAATACTGTTGTTGCTGTTCAATTTTCTAGCTCTCTTTTAGCCTGTGTAATTAGGAGTTAGAATCTAGGATTAAGAATCTTTTTAGTACTCTATCAGCTTAATAAAAATCATCACTTAAGTTTCATTTCTCAGCTTTTATTCTAGCTTAAATTCACTTGTAAAAGTGGTATGGCAGCAGTTTAGTTTTTTAGCTTATATTCTTTTTGAATGTTCATTTCTAGTTGTAATTTTGAAAAACCTTTTATCTAGGTTAGTTTTATATCCATAGCATAGCTTATTTCTAAGGTTTCAGTTTCTAAGGATTAGTAATAAGCTTTTTAGCTTATTAGGAAAAGCTTATTTTCAGTGATAAGCTTGAATTGTCACTTTTCAATAGCAAATTTCTTGCTATTTTTGTTTACTTGTAGCCTATTTCTTTAAAGAAATCTCTAGTACACATCATAAGCATCTAGTAGCATCTTTTATTTTTAACTTTCATCTAGAAATAAGCTAG
>BQNB010212827.1:0-10105 GCA_026074375.1 Tanacetum coccineum
GGTGCTTGTTTGGCTGTTAAACAGCCCACAAGGGTGCGTTTGGCTTAACAGCCCACCTACAAGGGTGCGTTGGGTTGGTTGTTACCGCACACGGCTGCGTTTTGTTTTGTATAGAAACACCTTTAGGGTGCGTTTGGCGGTGTAAAACAGCCTTCGGGTGCGTTTGGTTATTATTATCATCGTAAAGGGTTGCGTTTGGGTCTGAGTTATACCCAAGGGGTGTGTTTGGTTTGGCTGTTAGCGCCAACAGGGTGTGTTTGGTTTGGCGAAAAACATATTAGAGAGTGTTTGGATTGGCAGTTAACACCCAAGAGGCGTGTTTGGGGTTAGCAGAAAAACCGTAGGGTGCGTTTGGGTGTGTAGAAAACCATTAGGGGTGCGTGTGGGTTTAGAGAAGACAACAAAGGGGTCCGTTTGGTTGATTTAGCAGAAATAGGCGCGTTTGGCGTAACCGACAACAAAAAGGGTGCGTTTGGTTCATATAAAACGGTGAATAAATATAACCTAAGGTTTTTAAAAATATTAAAACCGGATATATATAATGGTGGCTAATTGGTTAAATAAACGTAATAATCATTATATTGTTTAGTTTAGAAATATATATAAAAACATATACATATATATTTAAAGCAAGACGATATTGCAACACGGTTCGTTTGAAAAGTGGAAAAACATTGGATTTTATAAATATGGAAAATGTTATAAAAACATAAAGATCATGACGAAATTTATATAAATTTTCTATATTTATTGATGGTTCACTAAAACTACTATTATTTTAGAAACCGATAAAGGGACTAAGTTATATTTTAAAAATATATTAAAATATAACTATACAATAACTTGACAACGAACGAAAAATTTTACGTTTACAATTAGACAACAATTTTAGCCACGATCCGTCGAGGAAACGAAATATAAGTTCATAAAATATTATTTTATGTTTTATAATTGTCAGCTAGAAGATAACATAACAATTGTTATAAAAGCTTTATAAACATCGGTTAACTTAATTGGTAATCTTAAAACGTACGATTACGTTTATACAAGAACTTTTTATTTAATTAAGTGATGATTTCAAAAAACGAGTCAAACTAATTGGTTTAATTGTTTTACTCACTCTTATTATTTAATACTTGCAAAGCATTATATATGTCACATTAATCTCTGGATTGTTTGTATTTGTTATATAACTCACGGTATGAGTTATATAAAGGTTTATTTTTTTTCATATGTAAAATATACATAATATATTACATACGTTGCGTCTACTTTTCATTCTATTTATTTAACCAACCACCAAACTATTACAACCTTAAATCTAAATCTTTTATCAACGTGTCACGTATTCATCGGGAAACCCAAATTCATTATCCTAGGCTAGTGGGTCTTAGCCGTTAAGTTAAGCTGCATCTTCTTGATCGAGCCGCTTCGTCTTCCGTTTGTGTTGCGCATGCTAGATGTCAATCTGTCAATCGCTCTACATCATCGAGGTGAGTTCATAACTTCGCTTTTCAATCTTTTGAATGTTCATAAACCCGCGAGGGGGATACATGCTTGTCTACAAACTCTTATACTTACTCGGTTATCTTATAACAACGTGATTGTTTTTAAAGGATATTGGGAGTTTAGAGCCCCATGTTTTACTTGTTTTACATATATTTTTGGGGTGAGAACATGCTTGTTTGCAAATGCGTTTATATGGTTGATTACAAATTAGTTGCATACTCATTTACAAAGTTCGCTATGGGATACATTATTTGACTTCATTTTTGGTCACAAATACATACTTTACATTTGAAATGATTACGGATTAGCTCAGGTTGTATGTTATAGAGTGATTCAATGCTGAGGGTGCCCAGGTGGGGGCATCTGGTGTAGGCACACGTAAAGTAATTCAATGCTGAGGGTGTTCAGGTGGGGGCATCCGGTGTAGGCACACATAAAATAATTCAATGTTGAGGGTGTCTAGGTGGAGGCATCCGGTGTAGGCACATGTAAAGTAATTCAATGCTGAGGGTGTCCAGGTGGGGACGTCTGGTGTAAGCACATGGCTATTATTTCTGTTAGCGCATCAGTTTCATGAACTTAGAGTAATCGTAATCATTGTTTTATACTCACATGGATATTGACTGTGCCCTAAAGTAAAGTGGCAATACATACTTGAAACATTTTGGTGACATTAAATTGATCATGCATTCTTTATAAATCTTTGGGATAAGATTGATACTTTTGGTGACATAAATGTGTCCGTGCATTCTTTATAAATCTTTGGGTATATTACATGTACTGCGATGACACATGACAAATACATCATTTGAAACGTACATTCATATTTAAACTAACCTATGAACTCACCAACTTTTATGAATGAACGTTTTACATTTTTTCCTCAGGTGATATAATAACTTGCTTACTTGAATGCTGATCTATACATCAATTTTTCATGGTGAGCATTATGGACAAATGTTTATAATCTAATATTCAAGGAATCAACGAGATCTATTTTCAAACGACAAATTTAGAGGTCGTTCGTCTTGTATCTAGCGTTTGTATATGGAATAGCACCCCAAGTGATATTCCTCTTCTTTTATTTTTTGGTGTTACAGAATGGATCAGAGCCACTGGTTTATAAGAACTAGGTTGCATATTTTACCATAGACTATAACAGTTTCCAAATATGCATCACATCAAAATTTTTTTAAAGTGCATATACCAACTTTGCTAATGTGCTTACCTTACGTTTGCATAAGTGCTTACTGCATACATATATATTATATATATAATGCTTGCTTTCTTTTTCGCTGTATATCGTAACCATTATATATATAAGAATTATTATATAAAAACCAGAATTTTTAAGACATTGTGGGTTGTCACAATGGTCTCATCAAACTCGTTAGACATTGAATTGTGCGCAATGGTCTCACTTTGTTCTCAAACATTGTAAGTTAAACAGGTCCTCTAATAATATTATATTTCTCATAGCTTTAATACAATATACCGTATTACCGTGAGAACCAGTCCAAAATTTTTGTTTACATGGAATAAATATATGAGTCTAATTATTCACAAGTTCGTGTCATGGCGACTTGTAATATGAGGAATTTGATAGATAATTTGCTATGTTAACAAAGCCGTCAACAATTATGTTTACATGGAATTATGTATAATATCTAAGTATTACACTCTTGTAATGGGCGAGGACTTATTAATAGGAGATTTATATGATAATTGTTATGTTTACTGGTTCAACGAGACTTTAAAACCTTATCACTCTAGACCGAATAACCATTAACATCTTGAACACAATATACTTTCCCTGATAGTTTTACTCCCCGTCTCCGAAGACGAGTTTGGAAACAACTCGTCCCATACTCATTAGAGCACGCAACACGTCATGACAGAGACCAATACGCCTTGGAAAGGGGGGGTTATTTTTTTATGTGAGTACGTGTGTTGCATCGGGAATATTAATAGTATGAATTTATAATCTCTTATTGAAAGATTAACGCCTCTTCAGTTAAATAAAGTAAATTGTAAATCTCCTCGAACCTAAGTTATCATCTTAGTTACATAAATCAGGAAATCCTTTATGTAATAATGAAATTATAAATGAGTGGGCTTAATGGTATCCGATATGAGACGAGTATGAACCTGAACTCGATAATCACCAGAATCCGTTAAAAGGGTCTAGAGACACAATCGTGTCTTGCCACTCAGCAGAATCTTAAGGCCTCGCTTGGAACTACCCTATCTCATTCTTAAGTTATTACTTTTGCCGTTGCTAATCCTCGCGATCACGAACTGTTCGTGGAACTAACAACTTGATTACACAAACTTGAGATAATGGAAGTTGATTCGCCTCAAACTACGACTGAGTACCAATAATCCCCGTCTATAGCAAAGCTCTCGCGAGCTCCCCCATTGTTAACTTTATCGGGGAATATTGTTTCTCGAAAGTCCTCTTCCGCATCCCATCACATTTGTTGTAGTATTGACTTATGTTGCTGCTAGTTGGGTCCTGGAGCCAGTCCCAGACCTGATACAACTTTATCCAAATAAGTAATGCAACCCCCGTAAACCAGATAAACACATATCGACGAAAGAGATAGTTTGACTATTCATTTCGGGGCCCACCTATAAAAGCTTAGGGTCTCTGATACATCCTTGTGCTGCCATTAAGTTTGGTACTTACATCCACAAGGCCACTTATTAAATCATCGACATACATATAGCAAAACGAACTCTGCCTTAAGACATTATTACTATAAATAACATACCACGGCGACAACACTTACTCCTTTGGACGGATTCACTAAATAAGAGGATTTCTACATAAAGCGATTATACCAACCATAAATCTTGTAATATATTTCCCTAAGAAATAACCTATTCAAAAGATTAGATATCCTGACAACCCTACCGAGAATTTTATGTAAATCAAATGTGTCGAAGCATCCGATATTGCTGAATAAAGTTATCAGCGTCATGTTCAATGTTTAGTAAATCTTAAGTCTTTTTTATTAGTCACACTAAGCGGTTAACACAAATTTAATCTCGGGACGAGATTTCTTTAAGGGGTAGGTACTGTAACATCCAGAATTTCGAAATTTTGAATAACTATATTAATCTTTAACCTTTCGGTCTGACTTACTTTTGACTTTGGTCTTTATTGTTCACATAAAAGCGATTAACCCGCTAACCGGTAATTTTTTCGAACATATTTTTTTAAAAAGGAATATATTTTATCCTAGTTGATTTAGCAAAAACGAGCACAAAATCACGTTTTCATTTATTCCACCTAAAGCAATTTTATGTATAAACGACGTTTCCAGACACATTAAACTTTAGTTTTGACCGAGACCCGAAAACAGTCAGAAGGTGACTGAAATGCCCTCGCAAGATTTTAGAAACGCAGAAAATAATTAAATTATATTTAATTATCACCTTGTATTAAATAAAAATATTTAATAAATTTCATAGCATTTTAATTAAAAGCGTTTGTTGAAAAACACGAATATTCGGGTTAAAAATTCATTTTAATTTCCCCGGACAAAGTTTATCAGTAATACACAAAAAAAATAAAAAACGTTTTAAAATAAATTATTATAAATACTTTTTACGAAATTAGTCGAGTAATACTCATTTTTATCAGAAAAATGATTTGGAAACAATAGCGCAAGTTCAGTGACATCCGAATCAATCCGTTAAGTTCTCAAATGCGTCCCATCCATATTTTATATAAACAGTTTCTCAACATTACACTTTTAGTCCCTGAGGTAATAGTTACAAAAGCATCCCTATCCTATCTATCCACATTGCTACTTCATTTAACGTTTTAATATAAATATAAGTTTAATTCTCTCCTTTTCTTTTCAATGCATTAAATATAACACAAATAAATTTCAAAAGCAACAAATTTTACCCTTACATAACTCTCTCTCTCCCAAATATTTCGGCCACCGCGGCCACCCATCAGCACACCGCCGCCGTCGCCGACCACCCGGAAAAGTTTTCCGTTGAGATTTCCTTCCGGCCAAAACAAAATGGTCTCTCCAACGATCTAACCCATCCCTCAAATCGTTCCTCATTAACCGATCTATCCAACCCACCACGCCACGCGCCATCACGCACCTTTATTATCACCACCACCTCACCACTGTCACACCGAAACCACCACCGTCATCATCATCATCATAATATAATCATCACCACAGCCGAACCACCCACTCATCATCACCTCCACCGCGACTCAACCACCACAAGGGTGCGTTCGGGTGGGTTCAGCAGCTAGGCTGCGTTTGTTTGTTATAAACCACCGACGAGGGTGCGTTTTGTTTTGGGTTCACGTCCACTAAGGGTGCGTTCGGGTTGGGTTTGCAAGAAAAGGGTGTGTGGGTTCGTGGTAGCACCATAGGGTGCGGTTGGTTTGTATCGGCAGCCAAAGGGCTGCGTTGGTCTTGTGGTTATCAACCACTAGGGCGCGTATGGTTGTCGGGTCAGACCTACGGGGTGTGTGGTGTTGCGGGTCAGACCTGGGGAGGGAGCGTTTGGTTGTAAAACCACCCGAAAAGGGTGCGTTTGTTGTGGGACAGCCACCACCCGAAGAGGGTGCATCCGGTTTTGGGTTAGCACAAAAAAGGGGTGTTCGTTGGTTGTTATACAAGACTAGGGTGCGTCGGGTTGTGGGTTAACACCCCAAAGGGTGCGTTGGTTTTCATGGCAGCGGGGGGGGGCTTGTTTGGCTGTTAAACAGCCCACAAGGGTGCGTTTGGCTTAACAGGCCACCCATAAGGGTGCGTTGGGTTGGCTGTTACCGCATACGGCTGCGTTTGGTTTTGTATAGAAACACATTTAGGGTGCGTTTGGCGGTGTAAAACAGCCTTCGGGTACGTTTGGTTATTATTATCACCGTAAAGGGGTGCGTTTGGGTATGAGTTACACCCAAGGGGTGTGTTTGGTTTGGCTGTTAGTGCCAACAGGGTGTGTTTGATTTGGCGAAAAATATATTAGAGAGTGTTTGGATTGGCAGTTAACACCCAAGAGGCGTGTTTGGGGTTAGCAGAAAAACCGTAGGGTGCGTTTGGGTGTGTAGAAAACCATTAGGGGTGCGTGTGGGTTTAGAGAAGACAACAAAGGGGTCTGTTTGGTTGATTTAGCAGAAATAGGCGCGTTTGGCGTAACCGACAACAAAAAGGTTGTGTTTAGTTCATATAAAACGGTGAATAAATATAACGTAAGGTTTTTAAAAATATTAAAACCGGATATATATAATGATGGCTAATTGGTTAAATAAACGTAATAATCATTATATTGTTTAGTTTAGAAATATATATAAAAACATATACATATATATATATTTAAAGCACGAGGATATTGCAACACGGTTCGTTTGAAAAGTGGAAAAACATTGGATTTTATAAATATGGAAAATGTTATAAAAACGGAAAGATCATGACGAAATTTATATAAATTTTCTATATTTATTGATGGTTCACTAAAACTACTATTATTTTAGAAACCGATAAAGGGACTAAGTTATATTTTAAAAATATATTAAAATATAACTATACAATAACTTGACAACAAACGAAAAATTTTACGTTTACAATTAGACAACAATTTTAGCTATGATCCGTCGAGGAAACGAAATATAAGTTCATAAAATATTATTTTATGTTTTATAATTGTCAGCTAGAAGATAACATAACAATTGTTATAAAAGCTTTATAAACATCGGTTAACTTAATTGGTAATCTTAAAACGTACTATTACGTTTATACAAGAACTTTTTATTTAATTAAGTGATGATTTCAAAAAACGAGTCAAACTAATTGGTTTAATTGTTTTACTCACCCTTATTATATAATACTTGCAAAGCATTATATATGTCACATTAATCTCTGGATTGTTTGTATTTGTTATATAACTCACGGTATGAGTTATATAAAGTTTTATTTTTTTTCATATGTAATATATACAGAATATATTACATATGTTGCGTCTACTTTTCATTCTATTTATTTAACCAACCACCAAACTATTAAAACCTTAAATCTAAATCTTTTATCAACGTGTCACGTTGACGTAACCATTCATCGGGAAACCCAAATTCATTATCCTAGGCTAGTGGGTCTTAGCCGTTAAGTTAAGCTGCATCTTCTTGATCGAGCCGCTTCGTCTTCCATTTGTGTTGCGCATGCTAGATGTCAATCTGTCAATCGGTCTACATCATCGAGGTGAGTTCATAACCTCGCTTTTCAATCTTTTGGATGTTCATAAACCCGCGAAGGGGATACATGCTTGTCTACAAACTTTTATACTTACTCGGTTATCTTATAACAACGTGATTGTTTTTAAAGGATATTGGGAGTTTATAGCCCCATGTTTTACTTGTTTTACATATATTTTTGGGGTGAGAACATGCTTGTTTGCAAATGCGTTTACATGGTTGATTACAAATTGGTTGCATACTCATTTACATAGTTCGCTATGGGATACATTATTTGACTTCATTTTTGGTCACAAATACATACTTTACATTTGAAATGATTACGGATTAGCTCAGGTTGTATGTTATAGAGTGATTCAATGCTGAGGGTGCCCAGGTGGGGGCATCCGGTGTAGGCACACGTAAAGTAATTCAATGCTGAGGGTGTCCAGGTGGGGGCATCCGGTGTAGGCACACATAAAATAATTCAATGCTGAGGGTGTCCAGGTGGGGGCATCCGGTGTAGGCACATGTAAAGTAATTCAATGCTGAGGGTGTCCAGGTGGGGACGTCCGGTGTAAGCACATGGCTATTATTTCTGTTAGCGCATCAGTTTCATGAACTTAGAGTAATCGTAATCATTATTTTTTAATCACCTGGAATATTTACTGTGCCCTAAAGTAAAGTGGCAATACATACTTGAAACATTTTGGTGACATTAAATTGATCATGCATTCTTTATAAATCTTTGGGATAAGATTGGTACTTTTGGTGACATAAAATGTGTCGTGCATTCTTTATAAATCTTTGGGATTTTACATGGTACTGTGATGACACAGTGGACAAATACTGTCTTTGAAACTTGAATTTCATATTTTAAAATAAACCTCATGACTCACAACTTGATGTTGGACCGTTTTAAAGCATGTTCTTTCTCAGGTGTGATGATAGATACTTGGCTTACTTGAAGTGCATTGGAGTCTATACATTCAAGTTTTTCATGGTGATACAATTATGGGACAAATGTTATATCAATTTCAAAGAAATCAATGAGATTATTTTTCAAATGACACATTTAGAGGTCGTTCTCTTGTATCTAGCGCTGTGTATTATGAAGTTGCACCCCCAAGTGGTATTCCGCTGTGTTGTGATTTTTGGGGGTGTTACATTCTTTTTGTGCTCTGTCCAACTCTGCTAACTCTTCCTCATGTAATCTTTGAGCTAACTCTGCATCACTTTCAATTTGAGCTAACCCTTGATCCCTTCTTTTTACTTTCTCTGGTTTCTCAGGTTCTTCTTTAACCAGTACACCCTTTCCTTTGTCTTTTGGATCAATAGTTGGAAGAGGTTGCAGTGTAGTTTTTTGATCTGATAAGTCTAGGAGAATCTTCTACATCTTTAATAGCAACTCCTTTCTCCTTAGCTTTATCTTACTTCATCTTTATCAAAGTCTGAGCAATGGTAAGATCTTCATCTATAAATGCAGTTGCAGCAGTTGTTGGAGGTATTCTAGGTTCAGCAGTACTAATAGCTACACCAGCAGTAATAACTGGTGCACTAACAGCACTAACTCCAGTGGTAGCAGTATGAACTGTCTCTCCTTTAACATCTTCCATGTCATCATCAAGTACATCAAAGTTACTATCTTAGAACATTGACTTTGTCTTGTCACTTTCCCTCCCCTATTTGGATGCATCCTCCTCATCCAAATCATCATCAGAAGACTCAACCTGCCTGTATATCCTCCTTCTTGGGTGTGAGATGCTTGACTTCCTCTTTCTTTCTAATTTCTTGACTCTTTGCTTTAGTTTGAGGATCTCCACAGCTTGTGCATCCTTCTCTTTCTCCAAGTCAAGCACCTGTTTTGACAATTTTGTACATATAGCCATTAATTCTTTCAGTTTCAGCCTACCCTCATCACTTCCAGGTGTGTAACCTCCTGTGAGAGGTGAATCATGGGGTGTAGGTGGTACAGTGTCCATCAATTCAAAAGTATGTTCCATGCTGCCCTCCCCACTTCCAGATGTGTGACCTTCTGGGAGAGGTGGTTCATTAGGCTTTTCAAGCACTCTCTCAGACCTAGTCTGAGCAAGAGCACCTCCCATGGTTTCTTGGTGCCTGGGACTGTCACCTGAACCAATTTCCTGAGAAAGAGGATCATTAGACATTGTCGTGGATTGGGTCTTAAGGATGTTATCACTGTCATGTGCTGTAAATAAGCTAGCAGCAGTAGTGATAGCCCTTTCCACACTGTCACCCCCTCCTTATGGACAGCTTCATCTGCTCCATGGTCTAAAGGCACACTGGTTTGAGGTAACACAGTGACCTATTTGGCTCGCCTATCTTTTTTAGTCTCTTTGTTTTCTTTGATATGTAGATGGAGATGGGAGA
>BQNB010212828.1:0-10105 GCA_026074375.1 Tanacetum coccineum
AAAAATTGCGAAACGAGTTAGGTTAGCAATTTTTATCGCATATAAAGTCAATGGTTGTTGGACTACCATGTTTGACTGTTGAAAGTAAGTAGTGGGAACAAGTGGATAAGGGTTATAAAGTTTGTCTTTAAAGTAAGAAAAAATTACATGTTTCGTCCCTGTGGTTTACCCAGAAATCATGTTTCGTCCCTATTCGATTTTAATTACACTTATGGCCCCTATTTTATCAAACATGTTTCACTGATAGTCCCTATTCTGGAAAATAGGGACTATCCGTGTAACAAATTTCAAACAAATTAATTACACAGTTGGTCCCTATTTTGAAAAATAAGGACCATCAGTGCAATTAGTTTAAAAATTAGGGACCATCAGTGTAATTAACATCAAATAGGGACGAAACATGATTTCTGGGTAAAACCACAGGGACGAAACATGTAATTTTTTCTTAAAGTAAATTACACTGTGGTCCCCGAAATCCACACCCTTTGCCCGTTTGATCTCTCGTTTTGGAAAAGATGAAAGTAATCGCCGAAGTGGTCATTTTGGTGCGCTCTTGGTCTCAAGCATTAACTGTCGTTATTTGTCTCTGTTATTAGTTTTTTTCGATAGGTTGAGTTTTTTTCGATAGCGTATTTGGTGATTTCGTCCAAAAACGGCTACTTTTATCATTGGTGCTCACCAAAAATTTAAAATTCAAAATACTATTTAGTTTTAATTTTTGTTTTTTCTTTTCCTATTGCATGATTGGTTTTGAAATTGTCTTTTACCAAAATACATAATTGGTTGTTAAAAACGTTATTCATCTATTATTATTTTCATTTTTGTATTGTCGGGTTTTCTTTTTCTTTTAATTTTATCATGAATATCATTATATAATTATACGTACTTTTGTTACGAAATTTTGTAACGTATATGTATCTACTTTTGTTGTGCCTTTTAATAACACTGATCATGTCATTTACGTACATTTAATTTTATCATGAGTACTATCAAATAAGAGAGGACACACACAAATATATATACCTACATTTAACAACACCAACACAGTCCGTGACGGATCCAAGATTTTTAATCGTATGTAGCACACAAAAAAGTCAGCGAGTCGTCATATTTCTCCGAAGCTAATCTCTAAACATAAAAATCATTAAAAATCACTACCATACTAAACTGGTTGTGAAGTTTATTGTAAAAATAAAAAACCGATTTCTCGTTGATATGACTAGTGATGACCGCAGTTACCCTTGGTCTAAGTGTCAAGTTATTGCATGTCACGAACCACCTAGACGATGCCAAGTTAAACCAACTGGGACCAAAAAAATATCCCATCTACAAATTTAACGGGAAGATGACAAACCTGCTTTTAACGAATATGCTAACAAGTTGATGGTACATATAGTTTTAAAAACTGGACCAGACCAACGGGTTTAAGCCGGATCTAGAGTTGCCACTAGTTCAGCTAGCCAATAAAAGTCGTACGAAAATGAAACGAAGATGACCGGCCGAAACTGATAAAAACGGATGAACATGGCATGAACATGATCATTTTCTTTTTATCTTTCTCTGGTTAAAACAAAAGACCGTTATATAAGTGAGATTTTTGTTTTTGCTTACTCACCCCTTTGTGGGTTTACGGGATTTTGATTTGGGGTGTTCATCGGTTCGGTTATCGTGTTGTTCGGTTATTCAGTTCGGTTAATTTGGAAAAACTTATATAAGCCTTAATTCTTCGGCTTATTTTGAGACTTGTGGGTTTATATAAGTTTATTACGATATGATAAACTTATATAAGCCCATAAGTCTCAATATAAGCCACAAAATTGGGGCGTATGTTATATAAGCCGAAATCAAATAAGGTCATAAGCCCACATATAAGCCGAAACAAACACCTCTCAAGCAGGTGGTACATTCAAATTGACAAACCTGAGGAATATCGGCAACGTATTGTCTGGGATTAAGCTGCCTAACAGACAATTGACAATCCTTGATAACACAAAACAAAATTAATCATAATTAAAAATAATAATAATAAAAATATTAAATGTAATTAAAATAAGAATGTAGTAATACTTTGAGAAGGTCAAGTGTATCGGAAGCCGTACGACCTTTACTAGGCAAACCTAATCTAATCTCATTCCTGTTTTTATCTGATGACGTCATTTCCACGTTTCCGTTAACCACTGGAGACGTAACGGAGCAACATGAGATAACGGTGAATTTGACGGTAGGTGAAAATGATGATGATGGAGGGTGACGGAAGCGTGTGGTTGTTGTTGGACACTGAATGAGTGACATGGCGGAGGTGTGACGGAGTACGGTGGCGGTTTGTTATTTTCCCGGTGAAGGTTGTTAGGGGGGAAGTGATTGAGCGAGTGGACTGTAACCTTGCGGTCTCAAGTTTAGGATGATAGAAAAAAAAAAGAATGGGAGGGCAGAGAAAGAAAAGAAAGGATATCATACGATCTTGTTTGCGTTCTCGAGTCGGACAAAACGGAAAGGAAATGTAAGGAAAGTGGATTCATGTTCTTAAGTTGGAAGGAAAGTAATGTAAATATGACAATTTACTACAATGCTCCTCTTGCGTATTAACCTTTGTAGTTGGTGGGGAGGGGGGGGGGTTGTAATATAGTTTTTCTAACCAAAATATAAGATGTATCATTTCCTTTCCTAGGCAATCAGCCAAAAAATGAGAGGATAACTTTGGTCCAAATTTTCCCTCCTCTTTCCTATGTAAACCTTTTCTTTTCCTTTTTATAAAAACTTGAGAACACAAAATTATGTACATTTCTTAGCATTTTCTTTCTTTTCTCCTCATAAACAAACTCGAGAACGCAGCGTAAGGGTATGATTGTGTCAGTTTGGATTGAAATTGTCTTATTCTAGAGCATTGGGTAAAGTCGTGCGGGGGTTAACATGTTGGTGCACCGTATTATAAAGTTGTAAGAGTAACCATTATACTTCTTGTTTACACAAAAATGCATACATCTAGTAACATATTAGAGGCCAAATTTGTTATAAATGAATCAATATACTATCAAAGCTATACGATTTACTTTATGATACTCTTACATCACAAATGGGATAAGTTTCATCGTTCTCACGCAATCTTAAGAACTGAGATAACCGGACTGATCACGTATCTTTCCTAATATTTCATTTTCAGACCAACAAAAAGCGGATGTTGGCAATACAAAAGGCGTGGCAATACTTATCACGATGTTCTCTTCAATTTCGTGCCCTGCTTTGATACGACACATTGTATCAACAACCTCCACCTTTTGTTAATCTAAACACGATATGTTACAACAGTCATAGGTTTGTATTCTATGCTACTATTTTTCTTTTATTTCTAACAACCTAAATACCAATTATTAAATGTAAGTTAAGTAAAAATCCAGCTTTGAAGCATACTCACTAACCGAATACACGTTAAGGATTTTGTCACTGTCACGCATGCCGAGGTGTAAATCATATTCTACATTTAAGCACGCGTGAAGGTAACAAAACCCTTAGCACACTCTGTAGAACATTACTAGCGCCAAGTCAGAAGCCAACAACCAAACGGATGTAATTTCGTTTACTAAGCCGATGTTGTTGAATTCTGACATGGACGCTAGGAATGTTCAATAGAGTTGAATATTTAGCGCGGTTCGGCCCTGCTTCGATACGACACTCCCTATCAGTAAGGACGCAATGTCAAACGTTGCAAAATTGGTTCCAACATATTGTAAAACCGATTGGCTCAGATAAGAGGTTTAAGGTCAGAGTATCTCATGGCTGCATACCTAGAGGTTGCCTAGCCAAGTTACGGACCGCCTATATTCATCATTGCCTATGGTCGATTCATATGATTTAAAAACGTATGTGAAATGAGATGCTTACCCATAATAATCGTCAGTCCATGAAACTCATCACAACCTTAAATAACCACAACGTTAATCACAGCTGCAAACTGAGTAGTTCGTCCGGCCAAAATGCAAATGACGAGAGCCTTAAACAACTACAAACTTAACCAAAACGGCTTAAATTCGTTAGAGCCCCCTGCTGAAGGAATTAGTAACTTATGAAAAGTATGCAACATAATCAACATGCTAGTCACAAATATCATCCACCTAACAATGTAACATGCACCACTTGATCATACGAAATAGGAAAAAGAATCATGTGGAATCCACATACCGCATGTGCAATCGCCTTCAGAATGACAACGACTAGGTGGAGAAAGTGTGAGAAGAAGTATCAAGACCAAAAGGATACGTACATCACAGCTTATAACACTATAATCCACACGTTTGAAAAAGTATTCAAAACCCTAATAAGCATATACAAACAACCAAAGTACTCGTATTTCCATCAGGAAGAACAACAACACCACACCAACAACGATGTTCCAACACCACATCTAACATCTAAAAACCATAAAATTTTCACTTTTGATAAGGCGTGAGAATTGATGAACTGGAATCAGTGGATGCATAACAACGGAAGAACACGCGCAAATATTAACGCCACGTACCAAAAGAGTACATAAGATAAGAAGTCAACCCAAAAAATAGACCAACAAATATAAGGAGTCAACCTAAAAAAAGGCCAACAAACAGGCCTTACTAAGCCTAAAGAAAGCCTACCAGGCTCTTGTCGCCACACGTGAAAACAATTATTAGTAAGATATTTAAAAGGCGCGATTTTTTAAACACATGCTCAGATAGGGAACTAATAGTGAAAAAGAGGATACACCTGGCATGGCTGCAAACCTAATAGGTTGCCCTGCCAAGTTGCGAACAATCTCAACTTTAGTCGAACCCATGAAAACTCATCATAGCCTCGTTAACAATGAATCCTAAAACCCAAGCAACACCTTATGCCATGGACTAACCCGTATCAGGTTCTCAAAGTTTCCACCCACACATTCATAAATGTGATAATAAAGCTCAGATAAGGAACCGATAAAGAAAAAGAGGATACGCTCATCATGCTGCAAACCTAATAGGTCGCCCCGCCAAGATGCGGAGTATCTCAACTTTAACATAACCCATTGAGACTCATGATAGCCTTTTATAAGGTCAAAACAACAAATACTATTCGTAAATTAACCATATGCAAATGAAGAACCAAACTTGTCACTTCATTCCCGCATATTAAAACACGAAGGACGGGACGCATTTTCCATGGCTCCAAACTGAGTAGTTCACCCAGCCAAATGCAAATGACCACAATCTCAAACAACCATAACCATAATCAAAGTTGCTTAAACATAAGCCCAATGGCAATAAGACTCATACAGGTTGACAACTGAAAAGGTGGGTACATCCGTCATGGCTGCAAACATAACAATTTGCCCAGCCAAGGTGCGAACGACCACAACCCTAATCGAACCTATCTTAATCCGTGATAATCTCCTCTCATAAAAGCAAATTAAAAGCGCAATAACCATATATAAGACAAATTATAAGCGCAATAACTTTATATAAGCAATTAATCCCCGTCTGTGAAAGTCAGACAAGTTCAAAACCCAAATAAGTAGATACATCCAACATGGTTGAAAACACAATGATTTACCATCCCAATGCACGAACAATCTGTTAGCCTTAAAATATGTCGACTTATACAAAATTACATTAGTTTCTTATAGTCGTGTCGAATAAGGACTGGAAACGTCAAGTTAGTATAGTTAGGCGACACATAGGACTATATATACCCCCTCCATACTTCAATTGAGGGGTGAGGATTCACAATGTAACCATCTCATAGTGTGTGTTTCTTTTTCTCTCTCTAGAAACACACACTCTTCCCTTTCTCTCTCTATAATTTAATAATATGGTTTTCTTTCTATTTAATCCTCTCTGACCTTCAAATCGTTGTTATATGGCTGAATCTTTATGGGTAACAATTGGCATCAGAGCCTAGGAGGAATTCATGTTGGTAGTTTGCTTATTTAGGGTGTGTTCGTGGCTTATTTATAAGCATAAAGCCCACGGCTTTGTTTGGTTTGGCTTATTTTGTACAAAAGCTTGAAGATTTCTCCCTTTGAATGTTTCTTGCTTCTTGTTACATGGATTTCATAGCTTATTCAGAAACCAAACAGTTTTTTAAAGCTTATTTGAAGCTTTTTAGGTTTGTGGGTTTATATAAAGGGGCGTTTGGTTTTCGCTTTTTCATTAAGAAGATTGATGTTCTTGATGAAAACGACCCTTTATATGCTTGATGAAAATGTGATTAAAATGTAATATAGAAGAATGTGATCTTTAAGACTCTAAGTGCAACTCTTTCCTTCATGTGCAAAACAAATTTGAATCTCAGAGCACATGTGTAGGGGTAGTATTTCAAAATGTATGTATTAGAGGTTTTATGGTTTGATCTCTACACCCAACAACCAATTAATCTCACGACGTCGATAAAGTCATAAGGTGGTTAAGGTTAGGTATAAGTCCTACGATCCAACCAGAACTAGAGGGATCTACCCATGGACATTTCATAGATAAACTAGAAGTCCTTAGGTATGATTTGGAGAAGAATGAGAAACAGGAATAATGTTGACTAGGACATGAGTTAACACTGGAACAATTACAACAAGGTGTTAGTAATGACGTCTTGGTAAGCATTGAAGGGGTTGAAGAATGAAAAAGAAATGTAAAGATAAATGGTGAAAAGAAAGAATCCCTCCTTACACTTTAGGCAAAAACCGGGTCAATACATAATCTATCAAAATCACAAAGATGATTGTTGGTATTAAAGACAGGCATCATGGATCCAGTGATGCAATGCACAACCCTTCCCAGCCATTCGAGTTTCTCTCAAAAGAAACTTGTCTCATTTGTCACAAAGATACACACGTTATCTATTGACATCTCACTCCGAGGACGTTGATATTGAAAAGGTGGCAGTCAGCTCCAGCCTCCGATTACTAAAACCAAAGTGCACAAATCGAGTCTAGAGCCAAGAGAGATCAAATTATAAATCTCATTAGGACACAATGTCAAAATACACTTGGTGAACACCATTAAGTTCATAAGTTGTAACAAGAGTCCTACACACCAATTGTTATCCCAAATATAAACCACTTCACAACAATAAGCAACACAATAATAAGGTCAAGGGAATAAGCTAGAAAAGAGAGAAAAAAAAGTTGGAAGATTAGATTAGAGAGAGAAATGAGGTAGAGGATTCACACATATGTTACACACACATGAAATGAACCAACACCCTTCACCACATGAGGTGAAGGGGTATTTATAGTTCAAGCCTTTTCCTAGGCGTTAGGCTTTCTATCTTGGGCTAGTCTTGGCTTGTGTTGGGCTATAAGCCTGATACATGGACAATATTAGCTTAAAGTCCAAGCCCGTTGAACCAGATTAGCCTATTACGTAACAAGACTAATTAATACAAAGACGACTGACGACATTCTTGTTCGACTTATATAATTATAAGGCTAACAATCTCCCCCAATGTTGAGGTCGACTTATATCTCCCCAATGTTGACATTCTTGTTGGAGGTTATCTTGAGTTGGCTTTATCTTCCCCAATGTTAAAGATTTGATTTGACTCTTAGGCTTTGCCTTCTTTAGTCTTGTCTTCGTCTTTTCTTGTTTGTAATGGCTTTGTTCATTCATGCTTAAGACGGCCGATGACTTTCTTTCGGTGTCATTTATGTGATCTTGATCTTGAGCTTTTGTCTTTTGACTTTGAGTTCTTGAGATCTATAATCTTGCATCATCTCCTTGACATTAATCATCTTGATTTGACTTTCTTGATCAACTTGTGCTCTTGACCGACATACTCATACTTGTCTTGAAAGCTTGTAAACTCCTCTTCTTCATCAAGGCTAACAATCTCTTCTATCGAATGTTTCTTTGGTTAACAATCTCCTTAGAAGATGATTCCTTATTTGACTTTGAAGATCTTTGATAATGAGGAAGTTCGTGATTATCAGAGTTGCTGAATTTGACATGAACTTGAGCTTTCTGACCGATTATATTCTTGTTTAGCAGTAACCGTCTTGATGTTTAATGATTGACTTTTAAAGCTTGAGTATGAGCATGTGGTAATGAATCCGACTTATTTGGAATAGGGCGGCAACATCGACGTTTGTACCTGCATTTGAATGTTAGTAATAAATAGTAGATATGGATGCATATGGCTTTGTCATTCGTCAAGATTTGGTTGCATTAACCTCCAGTTCCGTGAAGACCGACTTGTGATCAGGTAGGTTCAATTTGGAAGACCCTCCTTGACAGGATTTCTAGCTTAAAGCGTAGGATCTTCTAACACATATGTATTAGATTGACCATGCTTGCTTGTTCTCATTACCGGAACGTCTGAAAGAAGACAACACGATAAGAGTGAATCAGATAGTTACTATCTTTCTAATTAAGTCGTTAATTCATTTACTGGACCAAAATCGATATCTAGTTAGCACAAGCTCGATTCATATAGAATCTCGCAAGTCACCTACCGCAGTGTTGTTTGATGATGACACTAGAAGGAATTCCATTCGTCACTGTGAATACTAAAGAGTATCACTCTGAATGTTCTGGGAAGATCTCAAGGATAATTAATAACGCCCAAATTATACATGTTTTCGGTGGCGTTATTTGCATATATTTAATCATTTATCGTGAACTTTTGATGCTTAATAGCATGAATTGCTTGCAGGTTCACTTGAAGATATCCCGAAGATAAACACAACAAAGATCGAGTATTTATGCTAAAGAATACAACATACAAAAAAAGATAAAATTTAAGTTCTAAAGTGCAAAAGTACGCCGCACTTACAACCTTGTGCGCCGCACTTTCTCAATAAAACATTTATTACCCTCGCATTTAATCACTAAGTACGTCGCACTTACAACCTTGTGCGCCGCACTTTTACCCCTGACTTAGCCTATAAAGAGGGGACGAAAATCACACATTTCATTCATCCCCTCATCCCACAAATCCTTCCTCTCTTTATTACTCAATCATCTCATTAAGAAATTCTTCATCCATTCCACCATAAACACCACACCCTTTTGAAGATTCAAGATCAAACGATCAAGAATGAAGTAGAATATCAAATTAGTATATTGGAATAATGGAATTTCGTATTGAAGCATCTTATGTTATGAACCTCATAGCCATGAGAGGCTAAATCTCTCATGACTACTCGGTGATGTTATGATAATGAATAAGTGTTTGGTATGATCGTGATCTCTTTAATCTCAAGCTTATGTTGCAATCATGTTATATCTTATCTTATCAGTTTTTGCTTATCAACTTAGATTATATAATCATATCGGTATAGGTCGAAAGACCCGTTATGATCTATGTGATTTTAAAGATTTGTTTATGGTCTTTATCGTCTGTGTTGAGAAATCCACTTTCGTGAATTGATAAACAAAATAAGTTTTGATATAATAAGTAAGTAAACTATTTGAGTGACACATTTGGTCTAGTCTACTAAATATAAGTCTTGAGTTAATTAAGTTAATTTATGAAAACATTTTCTTATGAGAAATCCTTTTTATAAGTTAAAGGTTCCAAATTCAAGATCATTTCCAACACTTATAAATTATTTTTAACTATTCGAGTAGTCATCTTTATTATCATTGGTAAAACAAAAAGTTATTTTCAAGTTAAAGTTTATTTTCTTTCTAATTATCTAAACACTACTCAAATCCTTGTGGACGACCTGGTCTTACCTAAAAAGATTATACTGCATACGTGGGTTATACTTTTACCCGTGTATTTCCTTATAATAAAATTGGTATTTTCAGTCATTATAAATTTAAAGCTTTTAAAACACATCAAACATTGTCATCATCTTGTACTCCTATTTCATGAGGCCATTGTTGTGTATGTAAAGAAGAATCATTAGTTGAGTTATTCTTCTTGAAAGGGAAAACTGTCTCATATAACACTACGTATCTGTTGCATAAATCTTCACGTGTTTCAAGGCTGTATAACATGTACCCCTTTTGACTAGGTGGATAACCAATCAAAACTGAGTTAATACTTATGGGAGAGAACTTATCTCTGCGAGGCTTGGTTATGGTTGTTGTTGGAAACACGAAAAGTGTCGGTCACTTCCAAAGTTGTAACAAGTCTTAGCTCGTAGTAGTATAAGGACTAG
>BQNB010212833.1:0-10104 GCA_026074375.1 Tanacetum coccineum
AAGAATTTGTTCCTTCAAATGTTGAAGAATGAATCCACTGGGCCCCTCGTAGAATTAATCAGATGTGTGTATGGCCGTACCTGAAAACTCATGTAGATGTGTCTCATTGATTTTCGGTAATCTTGATTAGTTACATATACGAGAAAAAGAATCGTTAAATAAGAGAACGACTTTGATCCATATCCATTTTTAACACGGTATCGGAAACAAAGGGATAGTAAATTTCATAAATCATTTTGTCCGTGTTTTTGTGAAATCACACTCGGATATTTCTGGGAGCATTGGCGTATTGCTAGACCCTTACCAATGTTATTATATTATTTATACATGTCCAAGTGGGAGCTGTTGGAATGTGAACAAGTATAAGTAATATATGTCCAGAAATGTTTTCGAGCCTAAGGGGATGCACACGTTTATATGTAGAATAACGAGAAAATATATTGAAGTAATATATTAAGTGATTAACAAATGATCGTTAAAAGTTAACAAGGTTTAATATTAGTCGTTAAAGAGTTAAGGGACTGAATATGAAAAACCGAAGTTTAGAAGGGTGCTGTTTGCCTCTCCTTCTCCTAGTCGGCTGCGTTTCCCATTCCATGTGGGATTAGGAGAGCTTACTTGCTCACCAAGTAACAAGGTCTATATATAGGGTCTTAGGGCTTTCATTATTCACAAGACTTGAAAACCTAAAACCTAAGAAAATCGTCCTAGTGCTTCCTTGTGATCGTCCGAACTTCAAAACCCTCTAAGGGATTCGGTTTTGCTTCTTGAGTCGTGTGGAACGAACAAACAACCCTCTAGGGTGTTTGTTTGCAATCGACTACCATCACAAGGTGGTGGTTTTGTTCGTGAGTTGATAGATTCAAAAGATGAAGTGATCGTTTGGTTATTCACTACAAGTACTAGCATACCTCGTTGTTTGCTAAGAACGTATAGTGTGTGAAAACTTAGAGGAATCATACCTTGATTCTTATGGTTACGCGTGGTGTTATACATACGCGTATATTCAAGACGGTGTAAACGGTTATTGTTTAAAGCGGTGTATCGTTTCGTGCTAAAAGGTATGCGCCTCAAACCTTGTTAATTATGTTATTCTATACGTGTTTACTTTCCACTGCGTACTCGTGTTAATGGTTAATTAGATTTAAAATCCCAAAATCACCTTTGTCTATTTTGAACTCGAATGGCACCTCATTGACTCCTTTGTTCACAAACACAGTTCCATCGTGAAGTTTCTCAATGAGTTTCACTATAACCAAACAACATAAGCATAATGTGTTAATTAGATTTTAACAGTATATTTTAAAACAAATTAAACTTTGCTTGATTAGTGTTAAAAGTATTAACTTAAGCCTAGAAATAGTAAAGGGACTAATTGTGTCATTTGTCATATTCTGTTTTGTAGCTAAATGGAGTTTTAGCTGTTTTTGGATAATGCTTAAAAGGTGAAGGGCAATTGCTGTCAAGAAGTGATAGTTGGAGCTGTATATAAGGAGAAGAGATGCAGTCTTCTAATACATACAAAGAAACCCTAATATTCACTCCATTGTTCTCTCTCTACAATCGATCAAATTTGTTGTTAATTTCATTGTAATAGAACTTTTGATAATTAGTCAAAAGGGTTACACCTGATTAGCAGTGGTAACCGTTTGTGTTGATTGAGATCAAATCTTGTGATCGATTCTGAGTTGGTTGTTTTGTTAGATCTTGAATTGAGATTCAAGATCAGTAGTTTTTAATAAGATTTCATAATTTGTTCATGGTATCCGAGCCAGGTTCATTTGAATCTTGCTTTGATTAAAGATTTTTGGGAATTAGGGTTTCAAAAAATTTGGGGGTTTTTTTGTGTTTTAATCGAGTGATTCTGGATCCTAATTGTTTTTTTGTTGGAAAAAACTAGTTTCTTAATTTTTAGGGGTTGTTGTTTTATAGCTCACTGTGGTCAATTAACTTGTGGTTTAATTGATAGATCTTGCGTTCCGTTTATTGGTGGTTTTTGTATTATTGAGGCGATTTTCCCTAAATCTTGAAATGTTAGGGTTTTCATGGTGGATTGGTGATTGTGTGATTTGGTTTAATGGTCACCTTGACTAAGTATCTTCAAGGTGTGTAAGGGGAGTTGGTATCGCTGCTTTAAAAGCTTTGTAACCACCTTATCTCTTTGTGTCTCCCTTTTTAAATATTTGGACCGCTCTTGGTTGTTAAGAGGTCTGTTCATTGTTATACTGTTGATTGAATGATGGAGTTTGCGTTTGATGGTGATAATGTTTTTCTTTTATAGCAAACTTGAGTGTTAGTAGTCCTTTACATTTGCTACCTAACGTTATGCTACTTAACTGTTGTTTAAAATAAAACATAATGTGAAACTTAAGGGAACTGAAAAATTATCAAGTTTTGGTTCTGTGCTATGCTTTTTGGCTTTAGAGGGTAAAAATAAAACTGGGTGTATTGATGGTTCTTGTAGAATCCAATACTGATGAAATATTCGAGTAAAACAGTGGAATAGAGTTAATGTGTTGTTTTGGGATGATATTTGTAAACTCTATTGTCTGAGGAGTTTTATTATTGGGGCCAAATCTTTTCAAAAAGGGTCTAAAATGTTTGGGATGAATAAAGGATACTGATGATAAGGTTGATGGTTCTAGTTACTTTATATTTTGCTTTCACAAGATTATCTCATTAAGTCAATGTGTTCTTCTATTGCGATTTTTTTCATTTAACTTAAATGCTCTGTGGAAAACAGTTTGATGCTTTAGTTCAATTACTAGATGTACTTGTCTTGTGCTGAGGATGTTTTAAGAAAATTAATTCTCTTATGAAATTATGCTAGTTATTGAATGGGTCACTTAATGTGTACTTATATGCAATTTAGGAGTAACTATTCTGTCTAGGGGGACCCTTACCTGAGTAAGGGGTGCTTATGCTTTTTTATTTATAGTGAAGAGTCTCATACGGGTTGTTCTTGTCATCTTGTGTTGGGACTCTCAAAGGTTCATATATTCTGTGTTTATTTCTTCTAGGAATAATAGGGGTTTTACTCAGCAGGACCCCAACCTTGGTAATCTTCTAGGACCTAATCAATGTGAATAGACCTTTTTGGTATGGTAATCGGAGGACACTCTGGGGTGTCCTACTTGGTTTTGTGAGCATTTGTTGTGGTTTCATTGGTTCACATATTGATATGTGTTTCTAAGATAATTGGTTTTCCTAGTGACTTTTGATAGAAGGAATTAATATCTCCGTTTGTTCTAATCAGAATTAGCCAAATATCAGACTAATAAGAACTTTATCATAGGGTGATTTGTCAACAATAATTCTGCTAGGTCCTAGTATCTTCTTCACTTTTTCAGTTGATCAGATCTCAAACTTATTTCTTGATTAAGGAGGAAAAATTCTCTAAGTAAAAATGGAGATGGTGTTCATGGCCAATAGGACAAGGTATTGTTTTTAAACAATTATAGATTTTTTAAAAAAAATTTTAACAGTTTATTCAATTCAAATTATGGTACTCAGCCTGTTTTCTGAACATTGCTGTATATTCATTGATTTTGGGGGCTAATCAGCAGCTGACCTATATATTGATAAAAACTTAGTTAATGTGATTGATATTTCCTACCTTAATATTAAGGTTTCTCATCCAAATGGAACAGAACATTAAATACTAAGGTGGAAATCTTGTTCCACTAAGTTTTTAACCTTATATGATGTGCTTGTGGTTCCAGATTACTCTGTCACTCTTGTGTCAGTTCATTAAATTTGCTAAGGCAAATTTATTGTTGGTGTGATGAGTCTAAATGTTTTCTTAATTCAGCGATTTGAATGGTTGTGAAATTGTTTGGGGGATGGTAGAAAATTATTGGTTGTATTTTTTTGATAAACTTGAAGGTAATATTCTGCATAGTAATATGTCTAATAGTACCCTGTTCAACTGGCATGATAGACTTGGCCATCCCTCTGACCAAGTCTTAGAAGAACTTACATTGAACGCTAATTTTTAGCTTACGCGATTTAGCTTAACATTTATGATTTAAAGCAAATGCGTACAATACAAAAGGTACATTGCGGATTTATCGACGTCGTCAATGACTTGAAAACACAGGGTGTTATACATAGAAAGTGTTTCTTAAGTTATCGAGAAATTCATATATAAGGTGTTGTGTTTCCACTAGAAAAGAAATGAACAACGGCAAAAAATATATGCATAATTTTTTGTTTACTTTATTTTCTTTTACAGTTATTTTGCAATAGATTCAATCGTAGATTTGTAAAATAATACAAAAAATATTAAGAAAATGACATTATTGTAGGATCTTAAGATCCTGATCCGATCTTCGATCTCGATCTTGCAAAGACGAGAACGATCTTAACGACTTATATAGATAATCGTCCCTAATGTTTGGCTCAAATTGCTGGTTCGTCAAAACATTACGGAAGAGACAAGGATAGTCCATGTGGGCGAAACCTTTGGCTGCAGTATCATCTTGGGGGACGATAATTGCACCAAGGGACGATCTATGCACTTGCAAAAAATATTTACGCCAAAAAGATAAATTTAGGCACTTTTTTAAGGTCTTTTCACGATGTTGTCTTTATTTAAGAAAGGTCTCATTATGGGTGTGCTTTTGTACGAAGGTGATCCGACAAGCTCGATTTTTCCTAATTTTTTTTTTGCAGAGACATAATATTCAATGAACCATAATTCGCTTTTGGAATTGTTTATATTAATAGTGATTGTATATATTAAACATGAATATTATTAACAATGTTTATATTATCTTTTGGCGTAAAGCATGTTATAGAAAGCGGAGATAATAGTTCGAGTTGAATGACATAATCTTCTCCTTACAACATGTAAATGTTCTCTTTTGGTTATCCAACTTATAATTGATAAACATATGTTTCGTTTGTACCAACTTTTTCTGCTTACAATTCATATACTAATGTGGTTCTTTCTAACGTCTAACTACGTAGTTCGCAACTCATTATACAATTTTGTGACATCACTTTAAAATACTCGTGAATTTCACGGGTCTTTTAGCTAGTTAATTATAATAGATGGGCAAAAAAGTGCCCATAACTTTAAAGAAAGGGCCTATAAGCGCCCATAAATTAGCATATGGGCAAGCTTTGCCGCCTCTAACCCTACGATCCGAATATCATTTGGTATAGCTAATTATTCAAATGCACAGAGTGACAATGTTTTTGGTTTCGGGGTTTGTCCGGACACTAGTGATCCTACCCTTGTGAAGATTATACAAACGCAAGACAAGCCTTGGCATGTTGAAGTTTTTACATTGAGTTCGGGTGTTTGGAATGTGATTCCAAGTGGTAATTTACCTCATCATTCAATTGAACTTGACCGGTACTCACACGTTGTTATAGACAGGTTTATTTATTGGGTTGCTTGTAAGACGACTTATGCTTATACTGTTCATTATAATTATATGGTTGTGTCATTTGATTTGATTACCAAAGAATTTGTTGTGATACACCTACCAGATAGGTTATACATAGAAAAGGATGCATAAAATGTTGTAAGCTAAGGGAGTTTCTTGTTGTGTATGGACCCTGTGACATAGCTGCACAATGTGGTTTATAGGTTATGCAGCATGATTCGTCTTTTAAAAAGCTCTTCTCAAGTTACACATGGGTAGATAAAATATTGGGGTTCAGGGAGAGTGGTGAACCTATATTTGAAACTCAAAAGCATAGAGGGAAATTGGCTACCACACTTGCTGTTTACAACCCGTGCTCACAACAAATCCATAATCTTGAGATTTGTGGAGAAAAGGGCATATTCGACATGGGCTCTTACAAGGAATCTCTACTTCTACTCGATCACTCAGATTCACGTATATATTCGACAAAACTGATGAAATTGATGAACATACTGATGAAATTGATGAAGATAATGATCAAATTGATGACAACCGCATTTCAATGGGCCTATTTTGTAATATTTTGTAGTTGAGGTGTGGAAAAATCACTTTCATCTATTTAGTTTTTTATTATTGATTTATTGTTATTAAGTAATGTCATTTATGAAATCTTATGCGATTGTAGATGAAGTATATGCTATATCAAATATGTGCATTGTAGAAAGGTTAGTGAAATTGGTATTACTATCAAGTTTAACGTGTTTTTATTATTCCATGGATAGATGCCGTATTGCGTGTGTAATTAATTATGATTAGATATTCATTACTTGTTCAAATCTTGTTAGCGTTCTTTGCTTCGTTACATTCTCATTTCATTATGCTTGGCGATTACTTTGGATAATCTGTACATACTGTTGGAATGTGTGAGTTGGTTCCGCCTTTATATGATTAGAATTACGTGAGCCTAATACACGAAGAATGCGTTTAATACTTCACGATATATAAATAGTCGTTAATTTATGTTACTTTTATAACTAGCTTAACGGGTATTTTAATAAATGAATCAAGGAATCAAATTGAATAATAATCGAACCCTAAGGGTGCCTAAGTATGGTCGGCCCCTATGGCTTCTAGTGTGAGGGTTTTCGAGTTCAATTAGGAGACATAGGTATGGTATTATATGATAAGGATATGAGGTTTTCTAGTTCACCTAGTACTAAGGCATGAGTGGTATAAATACCCCACACCCCTAGCTCTCATGATTTTTCATCACTATACCTAAAATCATTAAACATTTCCTTGTTCTCTTCTCTCCCAAAACCGGTCGAACCTCAAAACCCTAAAAAGGTTTTCGGTTCATTTACTATTCACCGATTTCGATCTTAAATCCTTTTAAGGGTTTCGGTTTGTCTTGTCTTCCTTGCTTGACGTTTCAAGATTGTCACGTGGTGCTTGTTTTGGTGTTCTTCTAGCTCGTTCGAATTAATAAACCCAACTAGGGTTTTGGTTTAAGTTAATTCGGTTCTAGGATTTTCGGTTAGGTTTAAACCCTAACCGAATTCGGTAGAAGGGTGCGTTTGGTTTTCAGTTCGAAGCACAAGGGTGTGTTTGGTTTTCAATTCAAGCTCACTAGGTGTGTTTGGTAATTGGTTATACACGTGGTGTAAGTTCGTGAAGTCAAGGTTAAACAACTTGGCATGTTCACTTGACGTGATTGTGTGAGCAACCATAGAGGTGGTAATTTAACCACTAACTCGTTTTCAAGATCAAAGGCAAAAGGTTAGTTTTCTTGCCTTTATTATGTGTTAATCCTTATACTATAACTAGATCCATTCCGCTGCGTACTCGTATCTAATTGATTTTGGCATTAGGGTTACACGTTTAAAATTAAATTCCATTAGTGGTATTAAATTCGTAGCTAATTGATTTTGGCATTGAGCAACCATAGAATGTTAAATTCCAATAGTGGTATCAGAGCCAGGTTGATTTTGGCATTAGGGTTACACGTTTAAAATTAAATTGTATGCCTTGTTACACGCCTTAAATTTAATTTTTGATTGATTTGCTGCGTTTTGATATTTTATTTATTGTTTCTTGCAAATATGGCAAAGACTATGCAAATCCTTGCCATAATTAATAGAATATGGTAGATCTAGATCTTGAAAACTATTAATTGTTAATATAGGTCAAAAAGGAATTTAGATTAAATTGTTAATTTAGTAGATAAGTTTCCTTTTTGATAATAATTATATAAGGAAAATTGATCACACTATATATATCTAAAAGTTCATGAATTTTATTTATAGTAATAAAATCATTTATTTTTGAAAACTAGATCTTTTAAATATTTGTTCTGATATAATGTTTCCTTTTCCGGCCATAAGACCCACGCAATCACTTTATGTGATGTATGTGGCGATCTAGGTATTAAGTTGAAAACCTAGTGAGGGTCTTAAAAGTGTCAAAAGTGTGTACAAAGAGGCATGCAAACAACTTTGTAGAACTTATTTTAAAAACTTAATAAACGACATTGTAGCAATCATGAGGTTCTCGGTAACTCCAATCGAACGCACAAAGAAGCGGAGAAACACGTCAGCGCGAAGCATATTAAAAACCTAAATTCTTTAGGAATGTCCGCCTTAAACTTCTCTTAAAGTTTGTTCTAGTGGATGAGCCGTACTTCCCAAGGATTCATAATGTCCAGTTTTTAATTGATCAAGAAATCAAGTTTCATAGATTAGTGTCTTATTAATTTTCTCAAAAAAACTAGTTTTCCACAAAATAATAGCAAGTCACAATGAGCATGTATCAAGCGTGTAATTAATAGATCGGTTTTAACATCATCTTTCTCTCTAAGTATTAGTCTGTATTGCATACAAATTAGGCGCGTAAACAACTAATCAAGTAAACTTATGCACATATGGAGACAAATACACAAGATGACATTAATTTAAACAAGTAAACATGTATAATCCGAGTTCTCTTGCGAGTCTTCCTTAATTGGAGAACCATAAGACCCTCACTAGGTTTTCAGCTTAGTACCTAGATCGCCACATACATCACATAAAGTGATTGCGTGGGTCTTATGGCCGGAAAAGGAAACATTATATCAGACTAAATATTTAAAAGATCTAGTTTCCAAAAATAAATGATTTTATTACTATAAATAAAATTCATGAACTTTTAGATATATATAGTGTGATCAATTTTCCTTATATAATTATTATCAAAAAGGAAACTTATCTACTAAATTAACAATTTAATCTAAATTCCTTTTTGACCTATGTTAACAATTAATAGTTTTCAAGATCTAGATCTACCATATTCTATTAATTATGGCAAGGATTTGCATAGTCTTTGCCATATTTGCAAGAAACAATAAATAAAATATCAAAACGCAGCAGATCAATCAAAAATTAAATTCTAGGCGTGTAACAAGGCATACAATTTAATTTTAAACATGTAACCCTAATGCCAAAATCAACCTGGCTCTGATACCACTGATGGAATTTAACATTCTAGGTAACCAATTAGCTACGAGTACGCAGCGGAATGGATCTAGTTATAGCATAAGGATTAACACATAATAAAGGGAAGAAAACTAACCTCTTGCCTTTGATCTTGAAAACGAGTTAGTGGTTAAATTACCACCTCTATGGTTGCTCACACAATCACGTCAAGTGAACACGCCAAGTTGTCTAACCTTGACTTCACGAACTTACACCACGTGTATAACCAATTACCAAACACACCTAGTGAGCTTGAATTGAAAACCAAACACACCCTTGTGCTTCGAACTGAAAACCAAATGCACCCTTCTACCAAATTCGGTTAGGGTTTAAACCTAACCGAAAATCCTAGAACCGAATTAACTTAAACCAAAACCCTAGTTGGGTTTATTAATTCGAACAAGCTAGAAGAACACTGAAACAAGCACCACGTCACAATCTTGAATCATCAAGCAAGGAAGACAAGACAAACCGAAACCCTTAAAAGGATTTAAGATCAAAATCGGTGAATAGTAAACGAACCGAAAACCCTTTTAGGGTTTTGAGGTTCGACGGGTTTTGGGAGAGAAGAGAACAAGGAAATGTTTAATGATTTTAGGTATAGTGATGAAAAATCATGAGAGCTAGGGGTGTGGGGTATTTATACCACTCATGCCCTAGTTCTAGGTGAACTAGAAAACCTCATATCCTTATCATATAATACCATACCTATGTCTCCTAATTGAACTCGAAAACCCTCACACTATAAGCCATAGGGGCCGGCCATACTTAGGCACCCCTAGGGTTCGGTTATTATTCAATTTGATTCCTTGATTCATTTATTAAAATACCCGTTAAGCTAGTTATACAAGTAACATAAATTAACGACTATTTATATATCGTGAAGTATTAAACGCATTCTTCGTGTATTAACGTGTGTGCCCCCAATAGGCTCACGTAATTCTAATCGTATAAACGCGGAACCAACTCACACATTCCAACAGTATGTACAGATTATCCAAAGTAATCACCAAGCATGATGAAATGAGAATGTAACGAAGCAAAGAACGCTAACAAGATTTGAACAAGTAATGAATATCTAATCATAATTAATTACACACGCTATATGGCATCTATCCATGGAATAATAAAAACACATTAAACTTGATAGTAATACCAATTTCACTAACCTTTCTACAATGCACATATTTGATATAGCATATACTTCATCTACAATC
>BQNB010212838.1:0-10104 GCA_026074375.1 Tanacetum coccineum
ACTTTGGTGCTTGATAATAAGGATCTTGATATGGTTGAGCAGCAGCAACAAGTGCTAATGGGTTAGCATGCTTGGCTATTCTTTCATCACGAATTTCATTAACTTTCTTTTATATTGTTTCAGAATGTCAAAGAGTTTGTGATAGGATACTTCATCCAACTTGTGTTGTTGCTTGACGATTGTTACAAACCTTGACCATTCTGGTTGAAGTTGTTGAAGAAATTGAACATTGACTTGCATCGTAGCAACAGTCAAGTTGTTTCGTATCATTTCATTCATCAGCTTGTAAAACTTGGGAGTAGTATGACTCCATTGTTTCTCCATCATGAGAGGTGAATTTTCCAAACTAAAATAAGTTAGTACTTACATCTTGAATGTTGAGGGATTCACCTTGTTGTAACCTTTCAATAGCTTCCCATATTTCATGTGCTGTCTTGCATGCATCAACAGTTGAGTATATTTCATCTCCAATTCCAGTCAATATCAAATGAATCGCTTCCTATTCTGATTCAAAATGAGCTTTGTTTTCAGGGGACATGTTCAGAATTGTCTCAACTGTTGTTCGTTCAGGAACTGCTGGAGAATTATTCGTTGCAGGTACAGCTGGAATTATGACAGTAGACGGAGTGTAAGGACCTTCGAGAATGCATTTCCTTAAGGCATCACCATTTGGTCTTGTATCAATGTATCTTAAGAAATGTGATCGCCATTGTGCATATCTGCCTATTACAAGCATTGGTGGATGATCCCTTGAACCAGGTGCCATGATGTTGTTATGCATTTGACTGCAGTTGTGGAAGTTACAATTGGAGTTGTCATGATGAATGATTGTTAAATTATGAAGTGAAAATGATTGAAGGATCTTAAGTGGATGTGTTGTGATTGAAGTTGTTGTAAAACGAATACAATTAACGTCCACTGGATTTTACGAGTCCATGATTAAAACCAAGAAAAGAATTGAGTCTTTCGCGGGATTTTACAAAATCAATAAAAAACCGTGAATGTAAATTGATTTGGATTAAGGTTTGTTTGAGTTGAATTAATTGTCTTTTAAGTCCTTGTTTGTGGTTTAGGTTGATGTTGGTTATGTTTGATTAAGTGTCTTTTAAAGTCCAAAGTCCGTTATTGTCCAAAATTAAATTTCACCAAAATTGGTCTTTTACCGAAATTGAGTTAAGTGGAAATGAAATTCGGTTCTGTTTGAATGAAGCAAACCGCCACCTATTTAAATTATCAAACCGCCGCCAATTAAAGCAAACCGCTACCAAAATAGTTATCAAACCGCCACCAAACAAATGTACCAAACCGCTGCCAAAGTACGAGCAAACCGCTGCCTTAAATTTGAGTTTTGCCAAACCGCTGCCTTCACTGTTTCATTAAACCGTCGTCTAAAATGTTATCAAACCGCTTCCATGGTGAATTTTGGACAGAGTAACGTTTCTTTTTGGCCAAGATTAAATTTCTTCGTTTTTTCCTGTATCAAACTGCTACTTATAATGGTAAACCGCCATTGTTTACAAATGACAAACCGCCACTTATCTTTTTGCCAAACTGTTGTAAGAAAAGTTAAAACAAGTACACTATCGCTTTTAATTGTTTTGTTTTCTTGCTTTGCTTCCGGCTATCAAACAAACAAGTCCCTTTCCTTGTCAAACCGCCACAATTAACAAAAGTCTTAAACACAAACCGCCATCTAGAAACTTAATTTCGAAATAAGCTAAGAATCCAAATAAGCTACTTAAATTCACAAGTAAGCTCTAAAGTGCTTAAGTCTAAGTGGCTTGAAGAATTTTAAACACAAAACTATACGTTTTACCTTGTGAATCTTTAAAAACTAGTCAAACCGCCACTTAGAATTTAAAATAAGCCGAATAGAATAAGCTTTAAATTCAATCTATAAGCTTATTTAAAGCATGAGATAGTAACACTATAAGCTATAGAACAAGTAAAACAAGAACAAGAAAAAGAAAAGCTTAACAAACCAATAAGCTTAAGGCTTTTTGAGCCGCGAGCTTATGAGCACAATAAGCCGAGAATTAAGCATATTTAAACCACAAAACAATACTATCCACCCGAGGCTCTGATACCAAATGTCGGTAACCCTTAATCACTTCACTTCAATACTTAGTACACGAATTAAAGTAGAAAATAAGAGAGAATGTGGAAGAAGTTTAGAGAGAGAAACAAGAGAGAGAAAGTAGAGAGAAAAATGAGAATGGTTGATTACCAGTGAAAGTTATAAAGTGAACCAACACCATCTCCATCCTTGGAGAGGGGTATTTATAGTTAAACCATGAGGCTTACATGCCTATGGTATTTCTACGGGTCAGTCTCGGGATTACTTGGGCTTTCGCCCGATACACGTGACCGATTAGCTTACATAAAAGAGCCCGTTTACTCGATCTAGCCTATTACAACGTTACTTAATTAAATGACTGAGACCTAATATTCTTAGTGAACGAACTTCCTTGTCCGACTCAATATTTGAGGCTAACATTACGTATATACAACATGGGAATTTATTAGACACGTGGACCATTAAAAGTATATGTCGCACCGTTGGTCCCTAAGGTTAGTATTAGATGCGTGGACCATAAAGAGTGTATGTTGCACCGTTGGTCCCTAAGGTTAGTTTGGTCTATTATCCTTTCCCGCCTTCCACATGCCTTCCAAAGGAAGATGGTTTAAGAGAGTATGCGTGTAATTACAATGATAATTAATGAAAGTTACATAGAGCCTAGTGGATGTCAGTCACCAGCCGTTGTATCTTTCATATCTAATTATTAGATTCCATGTGTAACCACTAATGTAATTTAGTTTTTGCTATTTAAGTGTTCTTACCCAATATCATTTTCAAACCAAATACTCCACGGTCTACAACAATAAAAAACAATGGCCAAGTTCACACGTCTATAGGAGCTTGCAGCTACGGGAAACTCGAATAATTTTAATGACGCAATGTCAGTCTATATTCAAAGGGAGATCAATGCAAATCTCTAATTTGCAGTTGGATTAAGCCAACTGTGGGATGTGTTGTACAATCGGGTTAATGAAATGAAATGTTGTCATCCGAGCTGAATCTATTTGGTGATTCATTAGCAGTCCAATGTGCCGAGTATCTCAAGCAGTTGTCCCAAACAGAAGTGCTTATGGTGTTGGAGCTAAGGAGGACGATAGCGGAAGTGCACATTCAAGTGCATAAAAAATATATTTTCTTATAGTTCTTAGGTTCTATTGATCAGCTTGTGGATATTTGGGTTATCTTTTTTTGTTTTTGTTTTTTATGTAGATGGGGATGAATTGATAATGATTAGGTTGGGTAAGTTTGTTGTTAGGTAGATGGTTTGGGTTATGTCCTAAATTCTATTTTGGTAGTGTACAACTTGTTAGCCTTAAAATATGTCGACTTATACGAAATTACAATAGATATTGTAAGGTGTGACTCGTAGGGACTAATAATGTCAAGTTGGGATAGTTATATGGTCATACGACTATATATATACCCCTCCTATACTTCCATAGGAGGGTGAGGATAACCATTTTGTATCTCATAAAGTGTGTGTGTTTATCTCTAGAAAACACACACATCTTTCCCTCTCTATACTTTTCTCTCTCAATATCAATAATATGGCTACTTATTTCTTTTATCCTCCCTGACCTCCGGATCATGTGTTTTAGGCTAGAATCTTTTTGGGTAACAATTGGTATCAGAGCCTATGGCGTTTTGTGTTGTTGGTTTGTATTTTTTTATGGTGTCTGTGCCTTAAATAAGCACTTTCGTAGCTTATTTTTAAGCCAAAAAGCTTTGGCTTTTCATGGTTGGTGGTATTTTATGCAAAAGCTTGAAACTTTCTTCTTTCTATAGTTTCTAACTTATTTGTACAAGTGGCTTATGGATTTTCATAGCTTATTTTTGAGTTTTTATGGTTCGGATAATTTTTGTACTCAAAATCTTGATTCAAAATTTTTCATGTTAAAAATCATCAAGTTTGGATTTTTATGGTTCTTATTGCCTTAGATAAGCAAGAAGTACAAAAAATTTTAGGTAAAACATCAAACATTGAGTCTTTTTGTGTTTTGAAAAATTAGAGGTGAATTAGTCTAGTTGCAGTAAGAGGCGAATTAGCAAGGTGAATTAGCAAGACGAATTAAGGAGGCAAATTAGTCCATCCTTCAGGAGGTAAATTAGTCCAAGGTGAATTAGTCCATCCTTCAGGAGGTGAATTAGTTCAAGGCGATTTAGCCACAATCAAGCAAAGGCGATTTAACCACTTTCATAAAAATTACTTTATCCTGTTTTCACTAAGAACCAAACTCAAACTGTAACACCCCCAAAATGGGTCACAGCGGAATATGGGTCTGAGAGTGTTACTTCATAGATCAACAGCACAAGATATGAGAACAGAGCTCTTCTTGACTACCACTTTTTCCTAGCTTAGCTTCTCTATTACTTGTTATATCTAAACTGTCATTCAAGTTAATTTGCCCCTAATACCTTGATTTCATCATCACGTTCAACCATTTTAAAAACTTATAGATGATAGTGAACTATACCTTTTGATATGTAAATGAAATGGATGGGGTGGTTCGTTTTGGTGATACTTGCAATGTTTACTTATAGAGGCAGGAAAATTACCCGATAAACTAAAAGGGACACTTTAGGGTTCAGGGACGAAACTTGTAGTTAAGATTATCAAATTTGTTGAAATCTTGAATAAATGCGAAACTTGCTATTTGTTGAGGTACCAACCGTGGAATTGATTATTGAATGTAGTGAGGGGGGGGTTAGCCACAAATGATGTTATGTTATCATAAACCAAACACCCCCATTTAAGGGTTTTTCTAAGGGACCAACAGTGTAAATTACCAAATGGAAAAAGGCGAGATATTTACATATTTGAACTAGCAGTTCAGGGACCAATAATGTAAATACATCTATAAGTTCAAGGACTACAGATGCAATAAATAAAACTAACATATTGACGGGTACAACTTTCATTTGGGTGCGATTGCAGGATATAATTGTTTGACATAAACACTGACACACAAAAATTAAACAAAAACCATCGCCTATTCGTATAACACACACAAACATAAACCTTAATTTTAAACAAAATACTAAAATCTAATTGCTTGATTATACCCAATAATCGTAATTCTTTACAAATGGATGCAACTGGTGGTAGTGGAAGCAACTCTCCTGTTTGGCCGATTGTTGGTATACCCAATAACCAATCCATGTTTAATTGTCTTTTTTATGCATTGTTCTTATGAGAGGGTCTATTATTGATTTCAGTTTTATTAATCTTTATAAATGACAATGTCGCCGTGGATATGAACGGCGTGATGGATAACCTAGAAGATAGGATATCGAACCTAGGAAGGGTCTTTGCCTATCTAAAAAATAAGAAGATGCTTGAAAGAAACGAAAAAACTAAACAAAGGTAACAGATAATCTGATGTATCTTGTGGAATAAATAGCTTGATTTATTAATAAAGTAGTAGTAATTTTTCCTTTATCGCCCCTAAAAGTGGACCTTTAGTTACCATATTACCAGTAACTCTAGTTAGAAATAGTTTGTTAACCAAACATTTTTATTCACAGAAACACCTTAATCTGATGATTTAGCTGATGAGAACATTGTAAAATTTTAAATTTGCATCTAAATAAAAAAGATCCACCTCCAATCCAGAAAAGGTTACAGCTCAAAAAATTTTAACCCAAAAGGTTCAAACAAAACCATTTCCTGCTAAAAACCTTGTTCCAATAAGGAATTTCATACTAGGCCTTGCAGCAGGTCATACATGGGCTTGTATTGGTGAAAAACCTTTGGAACAAGAAAACCAAAAGATGCAATAGTTGTAAATCAAGACAGAAAAGGAAAAAAGAAGGTTTGAACAAGAGGAATTGTTGTATAGGTGCTGAATTAAATGAATATCATATGAACAAATATAAACGCAGCGGAACATGCACCTATCAACGGATCCATAAATTCATATGATCAATCAAATAAAAAACAAGAAGAGTACTACCTTTGTAGTGTGATCAGTAGAAACAAATAGTGACCATCACCTAATATACGAACCACCCAATGAAACCAAGTGATCAAAGGAGATCACCTCTATGGTTGATCCACACTACACTTCCTTGTATACCAAGTAGATGTTAGTCTTAACCTCGTAGCCTTGTAACACACCTTGAATGAACTAGATTCAAATAGTTGGATCAAGAAAACTATAAACCCTAGATTAGGTTGTAGTTTGAGCCGTGTGAAAATATAGAGAGAAAAGGGGAGAGAGTTTTGGTAAATTGTTAATCCAATTAATGAGAAGATATCTCATATATTTATAACAAAAACTTGATCTTATCTCCTTCCTTAGTCCTCCTTATGGCCGGCCCCTTTATGGGCTTTAAATGGGCCTCCCATTTGATTTTCAAGTCCAATAGATTAAGTACTCTACTTAATTATTAGAAGCCCAATAGTGATCCCGAGTTACGTAGGTTATTTATATACCGTAAATACAATAAACACGATATATAAAATGGTATCTCAGTGTATATGTGTGTGACCCCATAGGCTCACATGTGTCCAGTCATATAATTATTTATTATAACACGAGCATACTCCAACCGCTCCCACTTGCGCACGTCATAATAATCAAGTAATTATACAAGCAAAGGTTAGCGTCTAGCAACATGCCAATGCCCCCAGAAACATATGAGGATAGTTTCTTAAACATCTTATTTTAAATGACTTAGATATCAGTCATTCTTTTGTTACAGATACTATGTTAAACATTAGACACGGATCATGAGTCATTCTAATGCTTAACAATTTTGTTTCTCGATATAGACATTGAGATAGATTACCAAATTAATCAAGTATCATCTTAATTACATTTGGGTGCGGCCACACATACATCTGTTTAAATCATCGAGGGGCTCAATATTATCTAACTCCAAATCATGTAGAGGAACAAATCCTATTTTGACTGCACATGTCCGTCATGTGTTTTACATCCCTCCTGTAAATGGCCTTTATAGCAGCCTTCAATAGGTCAGCATTGAACCTTATCTAAGATTTACATTTCGCACACACAAAACCTACTTGCATCTCAAGTCTGAGGATGAGAGACATAACCACTTGCGAGATTCACTATTGATGCTGATCCATGTAGTGAATACTCGTAGGTTGGGTCAGTCCAATGTTCATCCAATGAACAACATATGAGTTTGGCGGTATCATCCTTTAATATTCATACCATATGAATATGATCAAAACGCTTGCATTTGCCTTATTTCAATGATACTCCCGTATCATTAACTAACAATGGACGATTTAGAACAATAAAATTATTCATGGAATTAAACATGCTAATATAGAACACAGTTGTATAAATGAAGACGATCATACCAAGTATATCAATTCATTGTTTAATACAACTGCTTAACGTTCTATTATCCAAATACTAAAAACAGATATACATGAGACTACTAGCAGGTCGAAGTCCAATGTTCCTAGCATGATAAACATGTTTGGTACAAGACATTGACTTTGTAAAAAGTTCTAGCTAAGTTGTCATCTGAGTGAACTTTGAGAATACGTGTTTAAAAACTCACATGCAGTGAAGGTTTTAAATAATACAATGATTGTCATTTTGTATAACGTGCGTTAAAAAGTGCTAATACAAATAATACTAACCATCCGCCATAAAAACAAATTTCATAGTTGTGTGAAGCAAGCAAACCACCTATATGAACAAGTCTTCTAACATCCTTTCCCAAACTGTAAAGTATTCTTATTCTTTAATGAATAGTGCAACAATGAGCTTTCAATCAAGCATGTCTAGTCAACAGTGTTATCCTTTATGATGAAAATCCCGCTATGACTAGGAATTGAAGATCATCTCAATCAAAATAAGCATTAGTGTATAACTTCAACACTAATTTCCTTATTAAAATTCGTAAACATGACCCATGTCTTTAGTCCCTCAGGCCTTTTAGAATGTTCTTTTAATAGTAGTCTAATAACTTTCACTTAGTTTCTATGGTTGTAGGTTCATCTTGCATTCATGCAAGTGTTACAATTTAGTCTAATGCATATCATGACATACATAATGAAACTTTTAGCTAAACTAAATGTTTTCAAACATGTGTTCAACTCATCAGGTGAGATAGAACTTTGAGTCTTGCTCAAAGATGTGTCATGTTGTGTTAGACTTATTAATCGCGTATGTTTATCGTAATAAACATTTGTTCCAAGGTTGTATGTTTTATTTCGTATATCTCTCGATAGAAACATTATTCTAAACTAAGGATTAAAATCTAGCTTAGATGAAATATTATTTCTAATATGTTAACAACATATGAGATATAAGAAAGACAAAACACAATGCTTCGACTAGCTTTAAGGTGTACTCATAAGTTATCTTTGTTTCAATCAAAATCAATTTATTTTTGATTTAAACTTAAGATTTTAGCTCCCAGATGCATGCTCAAGTCCATACTTGGATATATTACAGCTTGCACTCTTTTTAAAGATTATTTGGATTCATAAACCCTTATGATTACACAACGACCATGCAAAGGTAATCATTCAAGAAGGAGTTTTTACATCTAATTGCCATATTTCATATTCATGAAATCAAGTATGGTAATTAATATCTTTATTCATATAACGTTTGCAAAGAAGATTTAATCATAGTCAATCGCTTAAGTATAAGTAAAACCCTTACAACAAGGCTTGCGTTTAAATGTGTGTACATCTTTGTCCATATTAGTCTTCTCCTAGAAGAACTAATTTAACCTCTCAGTCTTACCGATTGGTGAAAGATCAATCAAATTCCAAAAATGATTTTCTTTTATGGACTACATCTCAACATTCATTATGTCATTAGCTAGTGCATTCAGAAGGTTGTGTAGGAAGAGATTTTCTCCAAAAACAGATGCTCCCACTTGCTTCTTGTAAGAAAAGACTTTCTCCAAAAACATAGCAACTCGAGCAACAATAAAATTGTTCTCGTTTGGGAGGTATAATATATGCTGACAGTTCTTGACTCTAGTTTGCTAATAGCACGCTTAAAAATTACATGTTTCGTCCCTATGGTTTATACCAAACATCAAGTTTCGTCCTTATTTCATTTTAAATACACTAGTAGTCCCTAATTTTGAAACTTGTAACCCTCACAGTCTCTATTTTGGATGGGTGTTATCTTTTTCCGTTAAATGTATTTTTTGAAAGGGTAATGTTGTCTTTTCCATTCATCAAGAACACAAACCCATATCTGGGCCAAAACATTAAAAAAATATCATTTTTATCCTCTTTCCACACATACACACTTTGATCCACTTTGATATATCTTTCACGTCTCTCCACACATCATAATCTTCATATCTCTTTTTCAACAAAATCAATAACACCACCATCTTCATATCTCTTTCACCTCTCTCCACACATATACATTTTGATCGAACTCAAATCTAAAATATCAACCACTAAAAATATAACCATATTAGCCCAAGTTAACTGAATCAAACAACAAACATTAATAAACCCTAAATCCATCTATTAGTCCTCTTTAATAAATGTAATCAGTGACATCACCAAGAACACATAATTTTCTTTACCAAATCAAATTAACCATTTATGTTATTTCACTCACCATGTTATTCCCATTTTCACAATACAAAAAGTTGAACAAACACCCACTGAGAATCACCATGTGGCAAATGCAATGTTCAGTCATTCTTAAAACTGAATAACCTCAACACATGTCTTCTTATAAAACCTAATAACAAACATTCGTAAGAACAATTATTTCACTGCCGTTGACTTGTTTTGTTACCACCATTGTAACACGTGTGCTATTCTTGTTTTTCTTGGGGTTGATGGGTGATGGTTGGGATTTAGGTGGTGAATTTTTTATTTTCGTGTGATGTTTTAGTGTGATCAGGATATGTGGATCTGGTATCTTGATGTTCTTGTGATTATTTATTGGGTCGATTCTTGAAGAGTGAATGATATGGTTTTTGTTTTTGTTTTTGTTATTTGTTTTGAGATTGAAGATGACAAGACTAGGTTTTTTATGTGAATGAATCTGTTT
>BQNB010212839.1:0-10104 GCA_026074375.1 Tanacetum coccineum
ACATTCGTTGGTGAAGGTGATGAGGTTGAGTAGTGATAGATCATGAGAGATAGAACAAAGAATGAAAAGAATGAGAAGAATGAGAAGAGTTCAAAATCAATATTGATGACATTGAATTATGTTTGTGATGTATTTCATTATGAAATTCCCTTGGCTATTGACAACAAGGAAAATGATGCTTATGAGTGTCCGGATATGAAGATGACTCGTTGGATGACTAGAGAAACTAGAAGGAGATCAGAAAGAGATCAGAAAGAAGTCTGAAAGAGGCTCTTTAAATGAGAGGCGTCGGTCCCTTATCTATAGCTGCCGGTCCCTTATCAATAAGGGAGCCGGCTTTGGAGAGCTAAGGGGCCAGTAGGGTTAATTCCTAAATGCCTTGGAAAGGAAAACGATTTTTAGTGCTTCAAAAGTGACGGTTTAATTTGCATTTCATCAATTAAACATACTTAAAATACTTTGGATGAAGTAGTTAAGTTCTCTCGACACACGGAATGGAAAATAGATAAATAGATTAGAAAACGAGGCTTAGAAAAACAGACGATGAATCGACCTAAACACATGCCATCCGCGCCCCTGCAACTCCACGCAGCCAACTTCCGCCACTCCTCGCCCCACCCCAAACTCCCCACGCTACCACTCACCTCTTCTTGCTCTCCTCATGAAATTACACCCGACACACTGCCAAAACATCCCCAAAACCCAGCCACCAAAAAAAAAACCCAAACACCCAAGAGCCCACACTCGCCCGCCTCTACCTCACACTGCCAAACCTCTGACACTATCGCACACTCCCCACTGACATACACCTCCCCCTCGCTCACACCCTCCATAACCCTCGACCCCCAACTTTCCCAACCTAACCCCACACACCACCACGTCTCAACATTTTACAACTCCAAATTCACACACCCCTCGGCCCCCAAGAGCACTTACAACCAACAAAATAAGCAACGCAATCACACAAACATACGAGAATACCCACACAAAATACCACATAGTGGCATGTAAAAGTAACGCATCAAAAATCATCATTACCAAATGCAAATACAATCGTAAAACAAGTTAACCTACTTTTTAGCATTTAAGAACATGCATTAATTAGACAAACTAAGAAATATTATATCAAAATTTCTAGACAAAAACAAAACCTTTATAATAAGCATGCGTTCAATAACTTAGCAAATAAGCGTTGAGCATTAAGATAAACTTGAAGACATATAATCATGTTACATAGGAGCAAGTTATGATTTAGACATCTTCAAAAGCACATATCGAGGTACACATAGTGTAGAATAGTAAGGAGAATCCTAATTGATACTTATTTAATATGCACTCCTAAAGATATGAATAGTTCATGAATGTAAACAATCATTAGGCATATTTCGGAATGACCATTTAATCAAGTTAGAATATGAGTATGAGACTATCGCTAGTGATGCTCAATTCGGGCTAAACATGACCATTTTTTACGGGTTATACACGATCCCAACTTCTCTCTAGAAATATATTCAACCGTTAGGTCAAATTGAATTTCTAGTTTGATTGGTTCTCCAGTAGTCATTCTCATGTTAGACAAAATATAATTCCTACATTTTCCTAATAAAGTGTAGCAAAGATGAAATTTGCCAAAAAGAGTGAAGCAAAAATAAGTATTTAAGGGCCAAAATTGCCAAGAATCCCTAACATAATAATGAAGGGAAATGAAGACAATTCCCACTTGGTAAGGGACTTAAACAGCATTCACCAAATGAAATACCACGCTGGAACGAATTTCCTCTGCCAACCCTCAAAATTCAATACACCAAAAGGACTTAATTTGCAAGATCACTTATAACCTTTGGGGACCTTTTCTGTCAAATCCCCAAACTATTAACAACTACATGGACTAAATTTGCAATAACAACAATATACTTGGAGAGTACCATCCTTGTGAACAAAAAAACCACCCCCCAAAAAAAAGCCCTCACCACCCCGTTTTGAAACACTGTACATGCCCGTCCCACCACTTTCCCGGCCAAACTCAAACCCCCCCCCCGCCCTCACTGTCACTTTCCATCCTCGTTGACCTCACCCACAACACTTAAAACTCCAAACGCCATCAAACTAATAAACAAACCCCTCGCCACCCCCCCCACGATTGTCCTTGTCCACGGCTGGCAATACCAAAGTACAAAATTCATGCAAAGGTTGTTAGAGAACTCTTGAATGGGCAACACTCAAAACCAAGGGGCCATGATTTAACTTGTGTTACCACAGCACACAAGAGAACACTATGCAGCAATTTGGAGTGGACCTACAGCGGATGAAGCACACCGAGGAAGGGGGGGGAATGGAAACAAGAATACTGAATGGGGAGCGCAAAGTGCCAAACGCGCGGGTGAGGGTGGGGGGGGGCGGAGTGGCTAGGGGGGGGGGGCGGATTGGCTATAGGAAGATCTTGAGGTGTGTTTCAGAGGTCCGCAGGATGTCGGTGCAAACAGTTTAGGTTTTAGTTGAGGGAGGTGTATGTTGTATTGCGGAGTGTAGCAGTGATTTAGAGGGAGAGTTTCGGCGGTAGTAGATTAGTATATGAACTTTCATCATGTGCTTTATGTATCATGTATACTCATTTGTATTATATTTTTAAAGAATAGAACTCAATTGAGAGAGATGATTTTAATTGTCTCATCCTAATTATTTTCTGTTCCAACATATCTTAGAGTTATCATATATATTTATCTCTAAATACTATTCATTAATCTTCAATAATATTAGAATAAGACAGCCACATAATTTAAAATCTGTTTAAACTTTGATACAAAAATTTAAGAAACAAAATCATTGAGAAACTAGAAAAAAGGTTACTGTTTGTGATAATCTAATGGAATGAAATGGTCAGTCCTTGGATGCTCTTTGGGGGTGCTTAGTATAGCTTATTTATAAGCTAAAGGGTAGGATTAGAGCTTATTTAGGTATTCATACACTCCTGTTTTGAGCAAGGAGCCAAGGTACACTTCCTTTTAAATTTTTTGCTTTTAGTTACTATAGCATTGCTTATTTTCAGCAAATTGATGACTTTTTGTGCTTATTTGTGTTTAGTTATGCTTAAGAATGCCTTTTAGTTGCTCTTGTATCATTTACTTGTCATTTGCCTAAAAATTGCCTAGATAGCTTTAGTATCTACGTAGCTTATGAAGCTTCTTTCAATGTGCTTATTTGTTTTTGATTTTTACTTTTTATTATTTAATATTGGATGTTTAGTAGTTGACTTTAAAATTTGTGCTTAAACTAGCCTTTATAGTTTTAAAAATCCGTTTTTAAGAATATAAAAGGGTGTTTGGGTTAAGCCCAAAATGGGTCAAAATAGTATGGTAATGGGTTGTGGGCATGTGGCCAACTTTGCTTAGCATCTAAAAGCACTTGTGAGTCTGCTTTCAAAAAATTTCAAGTCCTGAAAGTGTTGTACAACTTTGTCTAAGTGGTCCCTTAAAAACTGTTGAGTTTTTAAAAGAACACAAAGAGCTTATTTGGTATAAGGCCCTTTTAAACCAAGTTGTAGTGTTAATTTTATGTCAATTGTGTATGCAAGAACCAACTAGCCAAAGCCTTAGGAGTCCTTGTGTTTTGTTCAAATCTGTCAACATTTTTTTCAAGTTTTTCAAAAGTCAAATTGCCTATTTCTTTTTGCAAAAATCAGCAGCTTTAAAGTGTTTTTAGAAGCTTAAAATTTGAGCATAAGCTCATCCTAAGCTATGCTCAATCTGTCTTAACTTTATTTTTCATTTTGAGCTTATTTGACAGCTTATTTTAAGCTGTCAAATTAAGCCCCCCTTTTTAGTTCATTTCCCCCGGTGCTAGGGGCTTATCCTCAAGCCCACTTTTCTAGCTTATTTGTCCTTAAGCCCTTAGTTCTTTTTAGTTTTTTAGAGTGCCCTTAGGTCCAGCTATAAGCCCCAACAAGCTCAATCCTTAGGAAGCCCTTTTAAGTGCTTAATCCTAAGCACAAAAGTGGCCATTTGAATTTTTAAGCATAGTGTAGGAAATAGCTTATTCTTGTTCCAGCTTATTTTGTGCTTTTTAATTGTTGTCTTAGTGTTCTTAGTTGCTTATTGAGGGTGCTGTTGTACCTGTGTTTGCTTATTAGTCCTTTCCTTTTGCTTATTCTTGCTTAAAACTCAAAAAGAAAGTAGCCATTTTAAGCCTTTAAGCTCATAAGCCACTGCCATCTTTAGAGCCCCTTTTTCAACTTATTTATAAGCATTCACAAAAAGCTGTAGTTATATAAAATGATTATCTTTATGTGCTTAACAAGTTTGGTTAAAAAGTTTTTCTAAAAAAAAAGAGGAGATAAGAGGAAACCCGGGTGAGCAAGACTCGAACCCGGGTCTCAACCCTCAATACACCTCTTTTATACAAACACTCTTACCGCTGTGCCCTTGGGTCTTTTCTGTTAGACCCTTGGGCACTTTGGTATATAAGGGTGTTTTGACCCTTAGGCTTATAAGCTCGTTTAAGCTTATTTTCAGCTTATTTATAAGCTGAATTTCGGGCTTCTTATTTTTTTTAGGATTGTTTTAGGGTCTAGTATTTTAGGTAGATTTCTCAGAATTTTTAAAATTAGTTTAGTATTTTTTTATAATTTAATTTCTTTAAAAGTTTTGAAAATTCATAAAAAATACAAAAATTATCAAAAAAATATTTTTCTTTTTTAGGAAATTCTCTTTAGTCATATTTTACGTAGGACAAATAGAAAAACTTTCGAAGGTTTAATTTTTGCAACTTTTGAGTTTTTAAAGACGTGTCTCGGGCACGGTTCTTGTCTTGACTCGTTTTTGGGTCAAACGACCTCCGTTTTCAGTCTAGTTTTTTTTAAACTTCGTTATTTGCCATTTAGAATCTATTTTAGCTTTTAAATTTGTTTTAGGTTTTAATTTGCAAAATTTAGGTTTTTGACCCTCGTTTTTCGTGCCCGTTTTAGGATTTAAGTTATTTAGCTTTCATTTTTAGGTTTTTCTCAATCGTTTTTGTTTGTTATTGATTAATTTAGCTTTCTACACTCCCAAATCATTACTCTCATTCAAACTCCAATTTTCCGACTGTATCGATTCTTAAACACAGCCTCGCTGGGGATAAACGACCCGGGGATATTCTATACTACTTCTCGGTTTCATTGATTGTTTTTAGATTATACTTATTATATATTTTATTATATATCATATATATAAAGGTGTAGTTTAGCATCAATCAAATGTAAACAATCATTAGGCATATTTAGGAATGACCATTTAATCAAGTTAGAAATGAGTATGAGACTTTACCCCAAAAAAAATATGAGTATGAGACTATCACTAGTGGTGCTCAATTCGGGCGAAACATGACCATTTTTTACGGGTTATACACGAACCCAACTTCTCTCCGGAAAGCTATTCAACCGTTAGGTCAAATTGAATTTTTAGTGAAATAGGTTCTCCAGTAGTTATTCTCATGTTAGACAAAATATAATTCCTATATTTTCCTAATGAAGTGTAGTAAAGATGAAATTTGCATTGACCGCTAATACTTGGCTTAGAATGACTCAACTAACATATTTTAATTCCGCTTCATATAATCCTAATCAAGATGTGTCGAGTACAAGGATTAAATGAGAAAGCAAGCAATATATTATAAGCTTAAATAAGAATGAGTCAAGTAATAGCATGAAGTGTGCTTAAGAGACATAATGTGTAATGTCTATATTGTAGATAATTTTAAGAATTCACCATTGCACATCTTTTATGGAAATAATCTAATTAAGGTTACTTACCTTAATATATTTTGTGAACATTCTATCATGTATGATTAAAGCTAAACATATCGTAATAGGTTATTTTTAAACTTTAATAACTTATATTTTTCAAACAATATGTAAAGAATACTTTGGTGACATAACCATTCAGGTCGCAAAGACAATAATATTATGCATATGATATATATTATCCTTTATCGATCGTTTAGCAAACTAAATACATGATTTCTTTAGTCATAATGTTCCCCAAACATTATGTTGTCCTAAAAATAATATTAATCTTATTTAAGAATTAAGCCGAATGTGAGTTTTAGCTTTGAGTTGTACTTGTGAGCAAGATTTATATATGTTGTTAGTTTGCTCGTGTTTGGTTTTTCGAAAATGACACATTTACAAATTGCATTGCAATATAAATTGCTTGAATATTTCGGACGAAACATCCAAGTCGTCAATCCTATTTCATTGTGTATTTTATGCATTTATTAAACAATTTAGTCTAATATTTGGAACACAACTTATTAGACAAGTAGACTCAATATGACATCATTAACACAAGTGTGAGTTATGATTCGATGCATATTATTTTTGTCTTGAAAGGGATATCGTTATTTTCATATCAATCGAGTGTGATTGAGTATGTAGATTTAAGATAATATATCTTGTTATATTTTGATAGAATCTCGAAGCTATACAAATAAGAATCCGAATTCATGTCCACACTAAAAAACATGTCGATTAGATTCGATAATAATATCAATCATAGTTTGAATAATGAGTCGATATATATTCAAAATCTTTCTTGACCATCACGAACACTCTTTTAAAAGAAAATAATTTTTTTTTTCCTAATGTGTTCCATTACACCTAAGTCTAGTTGTAAGAGTGAGGTAAATGCATCAAGGCAAGTTAACTTATTACTTCAAGATTATTATATATTTTCCAACATATTTGACAAATTATTAAACTCACATTCCTAATTATATTACCACACTTGAAAAGATTTACAAGATGTTTATGTAACATTTATGAATCTATGAATATATGCAATGATCATTTAATAGTATCTATCAACAACATTAAGACACTAGAAAACACACATAATCATTTAGCATAACACATAAAGATATTCTTCGTCGTTTTGTGTGATAAATATAACATTGTATACTTAGCTCGATTTTATTTGAAAATAAAATAGTTTCCTCCCCATTTCAAAACTTACATACGTTTAACACTTTGTAAATATATCAATTTTCAAAGATATACCAATTAGGATGTTCGACTCGAAAGGAAGAAGTAAAATACAAATTTTACTTTAAACTGTGACTCAATGTTTTGGACATTCTATAGTAATTAGCTATTATAGCCTACTTAAGGTTTTAATTAATACTTAAAGTATTTTTAAATGAAAGTAGACTCAATTACCATTAAAATGACAGGTGGCACGACTCATACGGATTTATGGTTAATTTTACATGAATTTCCGAAGTTTACCAAAACCTGTCGAAATTGACTGATGGTCCCTTATTGATAAGAGATTTAGGGTTCTTGATTTGGGGTTTTCAATTTAGGGTTCTTGATTTGGGGATCTTTTGTAGATTAGATTTATCATATTGTCTAGTTAGGCAGATGGTATTGAGGAATGAGACCTGCAATTGACAACTTAATTTTACTTGATTATTTCTTATATTTCTAGTCTTAAGACTTGATTAAATACGTCTCGACGCCTCCAAACACTTACTAGAAAAGTTTCCATTGAGCTAGTATGCGACATATGTTAAACAACAAAACTAATATGAATAAACCAACAAAACACTTTTCATACTTAATCCCCTTTCATGGGTAATTTGATATATAGATCGTACTCTATTTTAGAAATCATTTGTTTTGAAAACTAGAGCGACGTGGTTCTTGATACCAATTGTGAAAACCGTAGAGGGGGGGGGGGGGGTGAATACGTTTTCATTTAAAACTTAAAATCTTTTGTATCAACTACCCGGTCAAGTTTGACGCAATATGAATAGTGTTACAATAAACTAGTTCTACATTAACTATATATTATTGAAACAACAGTAAACGCATTATGCTTATATAACCATAATACAAGCATCAAAAAATCAATATAAGCAACAAGTCATACAATCATCTTGTTAATACAAATAAGCACGTAAAAACGCTTATTTCTATCTTACGATCTTTTCAAGTTTTGTTGATGACAAAATATTTTCGTAATTATGAGTAAATAGACAACGAGTTTCAAACCAATAGTTTTCTAACTCATATCATTCACTCTTAGAGTTAACCTTACTTGTCAACAACCGAGAAAATCTAAAATCATCTCTCGACAACAATGCTCTTTAGCAAAACCATAACGTGGTTAAAAATCATTTCGTCAATCTTCTAATAATGATTTTGCTTATGATAAAACTAATCTTCTTGAAACATTCATCTTTTCCTAAATATGTTGAAAACAAGATTTTCCATAAAGCTAACAAAAATAATCTAGTTTTTCTTTATTTTAATTAAAGACTTTTTCATTAAACTTTCTTTTTTAAGAAAATAGAAAATGAAAATTAAGTTGGTTGACATCATGCATGACATCACATGATATCTTGGGTAGATTTGGTATTTGAATGGGTTTTATCCGAGTTGACTAGCTGCTGACCAGAACCGGCCCAACCCAGTTAGCCGGATCCCTGGATATAAAGCCGGAACCTTCAGACAAAAGGATCCGGGGAACCAGGCTAATAGTAGTTCTTTTATCTATAAATAGTGACTCATTTCTTCATTCTTTCTTGCCTCTTTCACTCATATCTTCACTCTAACTTTCTTTTCTCACTTCTATGTTTAGGTTAGGTCATTCTAAGTGATCCTCTTGAAGTATCGAGGTCACGCCAATTTCTTTAAAGACACTCGAAGCTCAAGTTCAATCTTGTGGCTACATCTTCAACCTCTTAGAAGACACTTAAAGCTCAAGATCCATCTTGTGCCTACATCTTCGATATCCTCTCATTCTTAGGCAAGATCCTTCTCGTGGTGATTACTTCAAGGTGTTAAGATCATGTCATCCGAGACGTTCAAGCTAATCGAGTCTTTCAGTTAATTGTATCTAGTATAGATTCATTATACTTGTCATCTCATGGTCCTATGTCTAAGATCTATGATCTTGATATCTCGTGTTCTTCTCAAACAAGATCCATGATTTATCATCATAAATCTATACATCTTAGGAGTAGAAAGGCCTAAGGCTAAGTACGTGTTGACTTCGAGTATAGATCCATATTTCTCTAATGAGATCTATGATCATGATGTCTTATGACTTGATTTGAAAAGGATTACGAATATGTCAAGTCATGTTCTTAGGATGTAATCCATGATCTAGACAAGATCCCTTTATCAAGTCATTTCTTTCTCCCTCTTTGTAAACTATCACTAAATTATAGTGTGATTAAGAATTGTGTCGGTTCTGTCGTGAACTTGGTATTTGGGGGAATACCATTAGTGTTGTGTCGTGTAAGGGTTAGTTCTACCCAAGGTGTAAAGAACTTGGTATCTAGCTTTGTACCGTTAAAGTGGTGTAAGCAACATAGTGTCGTGTAAAGGCTTCCTCCGCCGAAGAAGGAGATCGTCGTGTAGTGATTAAGAACTCTCGAGTAGGTAACTCGGGGAGTGGATGTAGGGCAAGGAATGAGTCCTTGTGCCGAACTACTATAAATACTCGCGCCATGGTTGTCTCCTTCTTTTCTTTACTTGTTGTGTCTTTTCGTTTGTGTCATGCACTAAATCAAGATCTATGAAATCACTCAAACCGAATCTAAAATATATCGAAACTTAAAATTTTTAAATCAAAACCGTATTCACCCCCTCTACGGTTTTCACAATTGGTATCAGAGAGGGTTACAAAGATTTCTCTAAAGTATATTGTACTTTATGAATCTTTAACTTCTATCTATAACGGTTTTGGAAGCAACTAGAAATGGGTGAAAGAAAATTTTGTATCTAAAATGCGTGATCTACTAGATCAAGATATGAGTGCACCAAGTCTTGAATATATATTTGATTGAGGTCAAAAATATTTTCAAATCAAATATATATATATATATATATATATATATATATATATATATATATAATCAATAGTGAATATATCAAACTAGGTTTCTAAAGAGTATTTTCTTTTAACGAAAACGTCTTTCCTTGCAAGGTATTATTTTCAACATCACTCATGAAGACATGATCACACTCAAGATTAATCTCATCATAACCATTAAGATGGTAAAGCCTCGAGAAGCAACTCTCACAACAACAAATATATATATATGTATATATATATATATATA
>BQNB010212842.1:0-10104 GCA_026074375.1 Tanacetum coccineum
CCGTGAAGATGGGTATCCTGCTTTAGCCAACATCAAACAAGTTCTTGGTAGGTGACTTGCGCGATTCTATATGAATCAAACTTGTGTCAACTGGAAAGAAACGATGGTGCGATTCTATGTGAATCAAACTTGTTCCAGTAAAATGAATTGACGGTTTAATCAGAAAGATTGTAACTATCTGATTCACTCTTATCGTGTTGTCTGCTTTGAGACGCTCTGAGAACGAGAACGGCTAGTGCGGCTGTGAAACCCTGTCAAGAAGATTCATATGAATTCTATCTGATCACAGACAGTATTTATATTGATTAACGGGGAACCGTGGTTATTGCAATCTTATTCGACAAAGTGACAAATACACTCTCATCCATATCTGTTGATTATCACTAACGTAAACTTGCAGGTTATACGGTGGTGGTAGTATCCCATTCCAGTTGAAGTCGGATTCATTACCACATGCTCATGCTCAAACTACAAAGACATACTATAAGCATCAAGATTCAAGAATCAAGAAAGCTAAAGAATTAAAGACAAAGACTTTCGCATACTCTGATATTAAAGATAACTCCTCAGAAATCAAGCTTTGGGGGAGATTATTAGCAAGCTTTTAATAAGATGCAAAGTATGAGCATGTTGGTCAAGACACAAGATCGCAAGATGGCAAAGACGATCAAGACTGAAGGATAAAGATTTAAAGATCTCGGACGTAAAGACGAAGTCGAAAGAAAATGATAAAGGCTAAAGATCAAAGATCATCAAGCATGAAGGAACAAGCCTACAACATAATAAAGACCAAAGACTTAAGAACTCAATGACAAAGCAATCTCAAAAAGTTCAAGGAAGCAAGATTCAAGATCTCATCTTAAGAATTCGAAGACCACACATCAGGGGATATTGTTGGCCTCAAGATAACGAGTCTAACATAAAAGCTTGGAATCTCTCAGAAATCAAGCTTAGGGGGAGATTGTTAGCCTCTAATTATATTATTAATCTCAGCCTTTATCTCATTTATGTTGTAATAGTCTAGAAGGGTAAACAGGCTCGTGAACGTAATCTAATCAGTCACGTGTTATGGGCTAAAGCCCACGTAATCCCATGTAATCTTGAGCCTTGCCTGTAGAAAGCCCATAGGCATGTAAGCCTCATGGTGTAAGTATAAATACCCCTCTCTAAGTATGGAGAGGGTGTTGGTTCCATTTGTATATTTCATATTTGTAATTCAACCATCTTTTTTCTTCTCTTTAGTTTATCTCTCTAACATCTCTCTACTTTTCTTTCATTCTTCTCATCTTATTTTTCTTGTGTTTATTATGGAAGTGAAATGATTCTTGGTGTTATTAACGACTTATGATAATTGGATGCCCATCACCAAATGGCCCCGGCTACGTGTCCTACGGCCACGACGTCTTTGACCCCGTGCTTTACCATGGAGCCTGCCCGTCACGAAAGGAGCCACGACATCTCCAACCAATTTCAAACCGGGTTTAAGCATGTTTCCCTTTCACCATGAACATCCAATTCCCTGCATTAAATTTAAATGACCAAGTAAACTAGAAATTTTGAATAAAACATAAAACATGACAGATAAAACAACCCAAAAATTAGTGCATATTTAGCTTCATCAGTTCCCAGACTGTTAGGTGATCATCTGGATCCGTCATGCCTTCAAATGTTTGTGATTTATGGGGACTTTTATGCCATATGTCATATCGTAGTCTCGGATTCATTTGTCACGCATGTTTAATCTGTTAAAAATGCGAAATGTCTTAGGATGGATCACTATTACAGTTGGTTCATCTATCGTTGTTTATTAAGACGAGGGGTGTCCTTTCGGATGCTGTGCCAAAATTTTAAAGGGTTCATCGTTTAGGAAAAGCATTTTCTTAAGTTTTTCCTGGATGTGTGTAACACCCCACTTGATAATGGCTAAAATGTCACACTTATGGCATCAAAACAAACGCAAGCGGAAGAATTTATTCATAAAATGGTTCAACAACGTTCACCAAGAAAACTAATTTTCAAGTACATAATGACTTCCAAACGAAAATAAATCCAATCTCCAAAGTCCAAACAAAAGGCAAATCTAACTTCAAAGCCTAAACAACTATATAAGAAATGGGAAAGCTATCATCAAGTCAGACCACTAAGAGCTCCTAAGCAATCTTCACTCATAACCAACTTCCTCTTATTAACCATCGCGCGAGAAAGAATTCGGCTGAGCTAAAGGCTCAGTGAACAGATATAAACAAAACGGATAGATCAAATATACATAAGTAAGCAAAATGGGATCATCATAACTTGGGTAGCAAGATTTTATATATCATAAGAGCTGAAAGAAACAAATAACCAACCAAACATATAGAAATGCCCCACGAGCTCAAAACATATGTCTAAAGCATGCCACATGCTTAGACCCTACAATCATATACATATCATATCATATCAAATTATACATGGGAGCTTCAGCTTCATATTACCCTACAAAAGTGTGCCAATGGGTGATGGCACCACACAAACCCATGCCCAAAACCTAAACGAACTGAACAAGTAACCTAGATGCATTCATACCCCCCTACAAATCAAATCAAATCAATATATGGCCAAGAGCATAATAGACACACAAAACAAATGGCGACCCCGTGAATTGATCACGCCGCCACAGATAGTGTCACGCCATTGGTGCCACAATGACACGGCCATGGTACCTCCATGGCTAGTTAATAGCTCGGGCATCGAAACAAATCAAAGGGCTCATATAACATATCGAATCAAACATAATATGTCCAAAAGAAGGTCTTTCGTGGTCACACAATTGGTTAACACAAATCAAATCTCGGGACGAGATTTCTTTCAGGGGTAGGTACTGTAACATCCGGTAATTTTCGAAATTTTAAAGGACTATTTTAAAATTTTGACCTCTCAGGTCCGATTCGACTTTTTGACTTTTGATCTTTTATGGTCACATAAAAACGATTACTGCGTAACCGGTAAAATTTTCGGAACAAATTTTAAATAATAAATCATATTTATTATTACACATTTCTCACGTGCAAATTTATTTTTAATCTATTTGACCTGAAAATGAGAAAATATATGATATTCCTGAAATGACTTAGCAAGAACGACCCGCAAAACCACGTTTTCACAACTCGGACTTTAAAGCAATTTAATATAAAACGACATTTCGAACAACTTTTAAGTTTTGCCCGAAACCCGAAAACAAACAGAAAGTGACTGAAATACCCTCGCGAAACTTTTAACAAGCGCACACAACGTGTACCGGCACAAAAATAATTAAATTATATTTTTTATTAAATAAAAACATTTAATAAATCGTTTATCATTTTATTCAGACAAGTTTGTTAAAAACGTAAATATTCAAGTTAAAGTTTACATTATGGTCAACGCGTGCCCGTAACCCCAATGACTATCAAGTGAATAATAATCATTTAATATATTTTATAAAAACATTTATAAAATAATAGTTGAGTAAATAGTCATTTTTCATGGAAAAATCAATTGGAACGCAATGGCGCAAGTTTCGTGTTTTGAATCATCCGTTAAATGGCCTAAACGAGTCCCGAACCATTATTTAATAAAAGTTACACTTTTGGTCCCTGTAAAATATTTACATAATCCACCCCCAACTATTAAACACTTTCCACTTTGTTTTTTTTAAAACTTTCTAGTTTATATAAGTATAAGTTATTAGGGTTTTCTATATTTTATAACCCACACACACACACTTATGTTTTCCGGCGTCTCTTTCTTTTTCCGGCGAGATTCCGACGATGGCCGCCGCTGTCACCAACCGGCAAACCCACCACCTTCATACTATTAGCCGCCACCACCATAGCATAGGGTGCGTTGGGTTTTAAATGCCATAACATGGTACGTTTTATTTTATAAAAACCACAAAGGGTGGGTTTGGTTTCGTCAGTCACGTCATAGGGCGCGTCTGTTTGCTCGATTCAACGCCAAGGGTGCGTTTGGATTTCGTCCTCAGCCACTAGGGTGCGTTGGGCTTTGATAAACCCACCAGGGTGCGTTCGGTTTGATAAACAACGACAAGGGTGAGGTTGGGTGCGGCTGGTTTGTGTCTTCATCAGTACTAGGGTGGGTTTTGTTTTGAAATAACACCACAAGGGTGCGTTGGTTTAACAGACCCACTAAGGGGTGCGTCCGGTTTAGGTATTAAATGACCGTAAGGGTGTGTTTGGGGTTTATAAAAAGTATAGGATGCGTTGGTTGTTGTTAGCAGCCGTGAGGGTGTTTGGTTAGGTTGTGGCAGCCATAGGATGCGTTTGGTTTAGCCGAAACGCTGCAAGGGAGCGTTTGGTTGGCGGCGAAACAACACAGAGGGTGTGTTTGGTTCTGTTAACACCATAAAGGGGTGTTTGGGTGAGCAGATTACCCATAAAGGGGTGTTTGGGTGATCTGGTTAACCATAAAGGGGTGTTTGGGTGAGCAAATTAACTATAAGAGTGTGTTTAGTTTGGCAGCTTTGTCATAAGGGAGCGTTTGGGATAGCAGGAAACACCCAAGGGGTGTGTTTGGGTTAACAGGAAGTGCATAAGGTTATGTTTGGGTTAACAGGAAGTGCATAAGGGTGTCTTTGGGTGAGCAGGAAGTGCATAAGGTTATGTTTGGGTGAGCAGGAAATGCATAAGGGCGTGTTTGGGTGAGCAGAAACATGCATAAGGGCGTGTTTGGGTGAGCAGAAACAACTTTAAGGGTGTGTCTTGATTTATATAAATCGAATAATAAATATATCATAAGTTTTTATAAATATTAAACCGGATTAAATGGAGGTTAATGGTTAAATAAATGTGTCATATATTATTTAATCTCGCCTAATCATATATATTGAGCATACTAGAAAATTGCAACAGGGATTGATTGAAAAAGGATTAAGATATATAATTTTAAGATTGTTTAATTTATAATTATACAATAACCAGATAAACAAACGAGAACTATACCTTTATATATGTATAACTATATTTACTACACCAGTCAAAGGAATGAAGTTTATACAAATTTATAAATATTATTTTATAAATTCCTAACAAAAAAAAAGACATAGCTTTTGTAAAAGTTTTAGAAACATCGTTTATATAATTTGAAACTTTAAAACGTACGTTTACTTTTATGCTAAGAACTTTTTATTTATTTAAGTGATGATTTCTTACAACATGTCGAATTATTTTGTTTAATTATTTACTCACGTTTCTTAAATAATACTTGCAAAGTATTATATACTTCAAACTATTCAATTGATTGTTTGTCTTATTATATAATTCACCATCTAAATTATATAATTGTTTATTTTTAATATGTAATATATACGGAATATATTACATACATTGCTATATGATTCACCCTATGAATTATATATGCTTCTTGATTTGTTTTATTTAATCAACCACCAAACTATTACAACTTTAAATCTAAATCTTTTATCAACGTGTCGCGTTGATGTACTCATTTATCAGAAAACCCAAATACATTATCCTAGGCTAGTGGATCACAACCGTTAAGATAAACCGCAACATCTTGGTCGAGCCGTTCCAGTTTTCCGTTCTGTCTGGCACTTACTACGCGCATTCCCGCCAATCGTTCTACAACATCGATGTGAGTTTATAGCCCCTCTTTCACTTGTTTTACAATTATTTTACAAATCTCGGGGAGAATACATGCTCATTACAACTTGTTTACATACTCATACTCATTTACAAACTCGGTTACTTGATTTATATCATACTCTCTTTCTACTTATGGATTTAAGTATTTAAAGCTGTTTATGAATACAATGGTTATCTTTTCATTGGACACAAGTATTTTTGGTTATCATCTCATGTTTACGTGTTGCCTAAGTAGCGATTAGACCACTCAATGCCCGAAACTATCATGAACTGTTAATTATGGATTATAAGCGTAAATGCTATAAATAGATCTATTAGGACTAATTATCCCTATCCGGGTGAGTAACGCTCACTGTGCCGGTGTACCGGACAACAGGTATATATCATGTCAATTTCATTTGGTGTCTTGGTCAGACACCGGTAGGGCAGAAATACATTTGGGCAATATTTATAGACTACATAAATTAGCTTCAGTATCATGAGCTTAGCGCAACAGTAGATACATTTTATGTGATACTGTATTTATTATAGTAGTCATACATTTTAGAAATCTTGTGGTCCACGCTACTTTGTTGAACATTACTGGTTATTAAACATTTTTCATTATACTGCGGTGAAGCAGTAGACACTATACTCTTTTGAATTCAATATTTACATTTACAAAAATCTATGAACTCACCAACTTTATGTTGACATTTTTAAGCATGTTTTTCTCAGGTGGATTAGATGCTTGGATTACTTGATGTGCATTGGATTATAAATTGACAGGATTTCATTCATGGATTTCTAATTACATACAAATGATCAAATCTCGTTGTATTGTTTTCAAGCTCTTTGTGGTTATGCAATTATGGGACAAATGTTATATTAATTTCAAGAAAATCAACGAGATTATTTTTCAAACGAACACATTTAGAGGTTGTTCTCTTGTATCATGTGTTGTTGTATTATGAAGTAACACTTCCGGACATATTTTCGCTGCGACACATTTTTGGGGGTGTTACACCTCAACACGTGCATCGGTAAACTATTCCCTTATTCTCACAATACTCCTTTTGTAATCATACCTAGGACTTTTACACTAACTAGTGGATTGTCCTTGGGTAGATCCCTACGGCTCTGGCGGGATCATGGGAATGAGTACCTAACCTTACCATCCTTATAACTCTGATAAAGTTATTACAGTTTAGGAGAAAGTGTGGTCTAATTAAATAGAAGCCGATATTGGAACCTATATATGCTCCCCCTCAATTAGTGAGGGAGTCTGTTAGTGTCAGTTAGGATGATTTTATAAATGATTTAGAGTTTAACAAGAAACTCAAGAAAAATTCGTAACTGACACATAACATTAATAACTACATAACTATATAATGTACAAAGTTTACAATATACTACACATGATATTGACCTTTTAGAGGGAATGATGATATCATTCAGTTCTCTGAAGAAGCCTGTAGTCAATAATACGAACACGTCCACCAACAAAGCATTCCAGGTTCCGGTAGATCCTTATTGTCTTCAGTCGCCTTTCAATTGCCATAGTGAACTCTTTGCTTCTTGTCATGTCCTTTTCAGTCCAAAAGCGCGTATTCATACCCGGATTGAGCCGTTTGATCTTGAATTCCTTAACTTTGTAATCCAGTGTTTCCAGAATACGTGTCAACGTGCCATCACTGAACTTGTATATTTCGTTGAACCGCATGATCTTTCGTTTATTGTTGTTGACTGGGAAGATTACTGCTCGAGGAGACTCAATGATGGTATAATCATGCTTGAACTCATAGCAGGTAGCATCCCATCCTGGTTTAGTGAGGTTCAACTGCGTCTGGTAGCTTTCAATACCGAGTTGAAAATCTTCAACCCGTTGTCGAATCACTAAGTTTCGGGTCCATAACTTGACAGCCATGGATAACATCCATTTATCTGAACCAAAAAGATGATCGAGATGACCTTGTAGAAGGAGCAGATTCAAGTCTTCAAAGTCACTAGGATACAGGTTCTTGAAATCTTTTTCAGCAATCGTGTGTTCTTGGAAGTCAGCTCTTCAGAGAACAATTTCACTCAAGTAGTCATACCCGTATCGTGAGTAGGCTTTGATTCGGACTACACTGGGAATCCGCATGTGTGTTCGGACTTCTTTATGATGCGAGGGAGAGTCATGTATGTCAATGTAGAACTTTTGTTGATTAAACCACCAGTGATCGATACCATACTTGGCACTTATGTCATAGGTGCACACATCTTCAATCCACATCTATTCTGGCACTAGCAGTTCAAGACCGAAGTCAGGATAACGAGCAGCCTTCATCTTGGAGATTGACAATACAAGCATGCTTCCCTTGTTGCCAAATCTCAGATATTCCAGATCTTTGTTGAAGAAGAATTCTGTTTGAATAGTGACATGACCTGGAGGACCACCGAGGGGCAGTGGTCGGTTAACATTGATTCTGACTTGATCTCCTTCCGGATTCGCCCAGTCAACCTGATCTGTGAGCATCTTGTGACACTCCTCCATCTAAAACTGAAGGTGAATGATATCTGGATAAAAGACCTTAACAACTTCATATGCTTGCCTTTCCAAGTCGGCTTGGGTAAGTTTGGACTTGTTTATTTGACGGCAGTACCAATTCAAGAAAGTCATCATGTCGCCAGTCTTTGCAAGCAAGGAGTTCTCAGCAGGGGGTTCATAGCTTGAAGCTAATGCAGACGCCCAGTTGTTCTCTACATCTGACACATTGGAAGGAAGAATGGTCTAAGTAGGTTCAGGAGTCATCGGTCTTTCCTCTTCAGGTAGTGGTTTCCACCAGTCTTTTCTTGAATCAACAGCTGCTGGTCTGTGATCATTCCTGGAGTCTTGACCACCAGTACCTGTTCGTCGGGAGCGGAGTCATCATGCATCAAATCATCTGAAGGAAATAGCTCTTGAGCCCCTGCGATGCCAGTCGACTCATATCGAGTATCAGATGTGGTCCAAGCCATAGATTATTGAGCTGAGACTGTAGTCTTGGATGAACTCAAAGCTTCACGGCCCTATTTCGGAGTAGATCCAAGTGAACCAGTCGATGGAGGAGGTGGAGGTGGCGGCAACTGAGAAGACCCTGATGCTCCCGAAGTTCTTGGAGCACCAGATGCGCCTGCTGGAGGAGGTAGCTGTGATGGTGGAGACCCAGGAGGAGATCTTGGTGTGTCACGTCTCTTTCGTCGCTTTTTACGAGCTTCCTCCTGATCAGCTAGACGTTGATTTAAATAATCTAACTCCAAGGACTTCTGCAGGGCTTCATACAAGTCCTTGTAAACATTATTAGCCTTGTAGGATTCGTATTCAAACATTCGCTGGTGTAATATTTCCTTCATATCGATAGTGGGTAGATCCCTAAAGCGAGCTCGAAGTGGAACTTGCATTGCCCAGTCTACTGCATCAGTAACTATCTCATCAATAGCTTGGCTTACCTTATGGGGAATATCAAGATTCTCCAAGTTGTATAGCCGTGTTCCATGTTTATCTAACCTTTCCCCCAGGGCTAAATTGTCTTGTAATAGATCCGCCATATGTTGTTCGAGTTCACCTATGCGACGGATAAGGATCGAATCTGCGGTGCTTTGTTGTGGTTGAGGTGGAGGTGGTGAAAGAGATGTTGTTGTTGTGATTGCTGTGACAATTGATGTCGATGTTGGTAGTGGTGCTTGAATCGTTGTGGAGACAGGTTGTGACAATGTGAGATTGATAACCGGAGTGGTCATTAGAGGAACTGAAGAGGTGTCCTGATGAATGGGAACCATGACCATTAACTGAACCTTCGCTTCAGTATTAGATTTATCAGGTTCATCTTCCTGAGATTTCTCCACAAGGAATTGATTGGTGAAGCTGAGTTCCTTGTCAAGATTTTATAGAGAAGATAGGGTTCCAACGGAGCTTGCAGGTTCTTCAAGTATCACTTGATCTTTAGTTGGGAGTTTGAGGTTTTCCTGAACACTTGGATAAGACGTTGTAGTAAACTCTTCATCCATTTGCTCAGGGTTTTGTTGAGTTGAAGAATTAGTAACCTCGAAGTCCATGTGTTCAAGGTTTGGTCCAGCATGAACATCATGAGTTGACTGAGGTTGGGTCTCTACAACATTACCAGGGTTTAATCCAGCATGGCCTTCATCTTGTATACCTGGGTTTGGTCTAGCCTGGCCTTCATCTTGTTCACCAGGGTTTGGTCCAGCCTGGCCTTCATCTTGAGTTGCAACATTAATCTCAGGATACACTTCCTCATCAGATTCCATCTCACTGTCATTCAGACCCAGTTCCGCATACAATGAAGGAGATTCGGCGTGACCAGAGGGTTTAGTTGTGGTAGGTGTGTGCCTCTAGAAGATATATTATTCAGCAGGGCTCTTTTTCTTTGGTGTCTAAAGGGTGAGAAGATCAAGAGCTACTTGTTCATCGCTGACCTTCTCTTTTCCCTTTCCCTGTACG
>BQNB010212844.1:0-10104 GCA_026074375.1 Tanacetum coccineum
ATTAATCGTTCAATATGTCTATGTGTTCTTTGATTGATTTATCTTCTTGCTTTCTTTATAACATGCGAGGCTAAACCCTCCTTTTGTATTTATCTATGATTGCATGAAACTTAGGTTGTATATCCTTTTGATGTTGCTTCTTGTTGATGAATGTGCGTGTTAGGCTTTAGAAAATTAGCTTTTGTCTGCATCGCTGTTGATATGTCTAGGGAAACGCGAGTAGTGTAGAAAGGATACCATCGGTAACAGTCTACATACTACCTTACCTATTATATGGTTGATCCCTTTTAAGTTATTTCACATGCATTTAATATACTCTTAGGGGCTTTGTAATAGTCTTTATACTACCTTACTTGTGCGTTGCCTTAACGGAATATTAAATAGAAGGTGGGTTCGTGTAATCCGTTCATGACCTAGGAAATACTTACACAGATCATCACAAGTGTGACAAAGCAACGGATCTAGGAGAAGCAATCTGAGGAGTAGTTCATGATTAGGTAAATACATTTGCTTATCATAAAGTTATCACCAGTATATTAGATATTATTTAGTTTAGTAATTAGTTAAACAAACCAACCTCTTAAACCATAGATTTACCTACTTTCTTATAAATATAAAAACACAAAAATAATCTTCTCTCAACCTCTAGAATTCTGTTAGACCGTGATCAAGCCTTCTCAACCTATTCCCTTAGAGAACGATAACAACCCCCGAGTCTTGCCTATACTACACTACAACAATTAGGTACACTGCCTAGGGGATTGTAAAACTTCCTGTGAAGTCTTCGCAACCCTCACATCAAACATTTCCTCTCACTTTTCACCCTTAGGGGTCACAGAACCTCACCTTTCAACCCATTATTTTTATTAAAAACTTAAACTTTTATTCATAATTTAAAAACATTACATAGATAAATAAAAAATATAAAAGTACAAAATAAAAAACATAAATATTACATAGATAATTAAAAGCATAAACTAATATGGTTAATTCCAACTCTCCTTGATCACCCGCTTAATCGCCAAGGCCCGATCGAGGTAAATTCCGGTCAAGTGATCAGTAGGCTACATATGGAACATTTCGTCTTTTGAACGTTGTCCATATTATCGCATTCTCAACTCTTTTTCCTTTAGTTCTAGCTCCTTCCTTCTGATCTCCAAACACGCTTCCCAGTTATATGTCTTTTTGACGTTTTACGGCTCGCTAAGACTTGCATATCGTTGATCATAAACCTAGCCAATGCTTCCTCATTGGCAGATGCTGACAATGCCGATGACGCCGCCATATCCAGATTAAAATTACCCTTCACTGACTGCGCCGTGTTGAATGAACTAGAGCCCGAAGACTTGTATCTCTTGTTCTTTTCCTGTCTCTGTGCTTGAAAGTTTGGGTGCTCCACCTCCTTCCATTTCCAACACTCTTTTAATTCAGCCCACACATAGAGAAGTGTAAACGATATTCCATATACAACTTGATATTCTAAAAGTGTCTTTTGGGTGTAATCCTTGTCTCCGGCTCCACTCATTGCCCTCCGAGTGACGTTATAGTACACACTACAAAGTTAAGCGACTTTAAGACGCACAATCTTCCATTTTCCATTTACCATATCATAGGTCCGACGACTGGTTACAAGGATAACTTTTCTGCATGTGTTCTAAAACATCAATCCAAAACCAAGTCTCATTACACAAGCTTTGCACAATGTAATTTCTTCTTGAGTGGTCCATGAAGTGCACCGTTGTTCATCGTCATTTCAAACCGTCTTTTTTGGCGTCTTTTTTACGGCTTCTTCGTTGGGGCCGAGACTTCTTCGATTGGAAAGTCCTCACGAACATTTCATCTACACTAAACGGATGAATGAGAGACATATATGGGTGCGTATTTGGTTGTGATGAAGAACCACCAATGTTAGGTTGTGAGCCATATATGGTGTTGTATGGGTTATACATGTCTAGTGGGTATGAGTTGTGCGTATTTTGTCATGGAGGTACGAATGGTGAGTTTTAGGGTTGAAATTGTTGGTTTCTTTGGTGGTCGGAAGTTGATTTGTTAGTTTGACGGTGGAGTATTTCCAAGACGGAATGTTTCTTCGAGTGTTGGGAGAGTGTTTTGGGTTGTTTTTTGTTTTTGACGTTTTGTGGTTTGGGGCGCGTTTTGTTGAGACATTTTATAAACAAAATGGTATTGAGAGTATGAGAATATACATAATAAGAAGTGTTTAAAAAGGTTAAAGTGTAGGGTTATTTATGGAAAATAAATGGTAGTAGGGAATTTATTTTTTACATTGTATATTATCATTGGACGTGTGTGACTGTGTGTGTGAGGGGTGGGGGGCAATTTTGCACGATAACCGAGTGATAAGCTGCTTACCCTTTGGCCTATTTTTTGCCTTATGATACGCCCACAGTTTAGATAACTATCATAGTTATTTATGTTTAGGATATGTATTGAGTCGTATTAGGAAAGTCAATAACTTGTGTTAGGAAAGTGTCAAGTCAATGTTTATCTTGTAGTTGGCTTATGATCCAAGCCATGTCTTTTATTCGGTGTATATATACCGAATCATTTTTCATTATTCAATCAATCAAAGTTAAAGATCAAAATAATTCTCTAGTTCTTCTCTTCTATTTTCTGACGGAGCCAGCACAACTTTAGGTTAGCGCCTACAACTTTAAGAGAAGCCTTTTCCATAGCCCGTATAATGGAGGCTCATTTTGAGACAATTGCAGGGAAAAAGCTGAACATTGAAGAGAAAATAGATATCGTTATATCATGGCCAAGTGAAGAAGCTCCACCTGTGATTAAAGGGGTCCTTAGATGCTAATGAAGATATTGGTGTTGTTGAGGTTAGTAGCGCAATAGACGATGTTTTCAATATTGGTGAGAGTATTGTGGAAAGCATGGAAGTTCGTAGTGAGTTTAGCGAATTTTTAGAAAATCAAGAAAGTGTGAAAGAGATTGTTGTGGGTGGTGGTGAAGCGTGTGAGGTTGGCGAGGATGAGTTAAATAGAGTGATATCAGCACTTAAGGATGGAGGTGGTGAATTTGATGGTCGTTTGGATGAAATAAATTTGAATTTAAGCGAGGAATTAGCTGACAACGGGGTTAGTCCTATACCCACGTCTTTGGTGGCTCATGAAAGTTCGCGAGCTCGCCAACTATGGGAAAGAATTGGTATCGGTGATGCTCAGGCTCATGGATAATGGGCGCAACCATAAATTTGTTCAACCAAATGTGTGGGGATGGATGTCGGACTCTCAATCGGCATATTCTTCGTATCACCTTGAGGGCAAGGTGATTTTTGAAGGAGTGGGGAGTGTTACGGCATGGGTAGCGGAAGGCGGAAGAATGGTGTTGTGTTATGTCCAAGGTAGTGGAAGGCGGAAGAGGAAAAAAGGTGTTGGTTGCGGTAGCGGAAGGCAGGAGAACTACGGGAGTGGAAGACGGGACTGCGGTAGGATTAGGATATGGGATCCCGGAATCAAGATATATTTTAGACATCACCTTGAGGATAAGGTGGTTGTGAAGGAGTGGGGAATGATACGCCCACGGTTTGGATAACTATCATAGTTATTTATGTCTAGGATATGTATTGAGTCGTACTAGGAAAGTCAATAACTTGTGTTAGGAAAGTGTCAAGCCAATGTTTATCGTGTAGTTGGCTTATGATCCAAGCCATGTCTTTTATTCGGTATATATATACCAAATCATTCTTCATTATTCAATCAATCAAAGTTAAAGATCAAAATAATTCTCTAGTTCTTCTCTTCTATTTTCTGACGGAGCCAGCACACGCTTGAAGTGGTGCCCTATCCCGATACAACCCCTAACAGGGTCGTATCACCTTACCTCACTCGTGAGCCACCCAGGGGTGGCGCGTGACGAATACCTCTCACGACCGCTCACTCGGTTACCCCTACTAGTAGCCTTAAAACAAACTTCAAGTATATGTTCTCAGTCAAATTTGCTCTTTTAACCTATTTGATAGTAGTAGTCTGTTACAAAACAAAATAATTATTGTTCGTCATATAGATACTCTTTTTTGTTAATATTTATAGAGTAATACTACGTATGTTTTTGGTTTCTTTGAAAGACTTGAATGTACAAAGAATTCTGTAAGATGATGAAATAATAGTAGGCGTGCATCAAGGATCATGTGCAACACAAAACATCAAAATTCCTATCAATTAACATTGATTGCGCTAATTAGCAACCTTAATTAATGTCACATTATTATTGTTTGTACACCGCATTTTTTTCTAATCACTCCAACTTTTAATGTCCGAGATGTTGACCATATCCTAAAAGTCTAAAACGACTTCATCAACACTCCATTACCCTTTTAATGCAACCACCCAACTGCTACCTTCCGAACCATGAGAGTTGACAATTTTAACAAACTCAAAATGCAAATTAAAGGACACACAAACTCGATATAAGGGATGATCTAACCACATGTCTATCAATGTAGTTCTTAAGTGAGCTAAATAAATAGTAGACGAAGACATACATATGTGGTTTAGTTAATGACTGGAAACATGTTTGTCTCAAGAATACCCGACTTGGTTCTTAAATACCAAAATGAATTAATAGTGCCGCTTCAGTATAATCAAAGGTCTACAATTTCGGGTCGCGCTGTTTTAAAGTTTTCACTGATATTTTGGTTGGAGTCCTCAAGTAAAGGAACTTTCCAAAAATAGGCAAATGCCACTTTATGCAGTGCACACACGGTATTCTTTAGTAAAAGGCGAAAGAATAGTTCGCTCTGTGCTCACTGCATGGCTGCGTGCCTTTCAACTCCTTCCCTGCTTGGGTTTTATAATTCATTTCATGCCCTCTGTTTCTGTAAGCAGCCGATGTGGGATGGACTCTACACTTATATCAGTTGTTAATTTCCTTGGCCACTCACCGGTTTCAATGTTTCATAACCATTGATTGCCCTAATGACCTAATCAGTGTTCCAAAATTAACACACCTAACGACATAAGTACATAACACAATCAAATAAAGTGGAATAGCAGGAGTCACATATGAATACAAGGTTTCAAGCAAGTAAAATTTTGTGTGAGTTATTTATTCAAGTGGAAAAATGAGGTCATAAAACGAAACGAGTTGGACCGGAACTTAAAAGAACTCTATTCAAATTCTTATTACTACATATACTCATAACGGCCTGATACGGCTCAAATCGAACTTTTTTTAACGGTTTAGAGAGCTTATTCAAATTCTTAACGGCTCAAATCGAACTTTTTTAAATGTGATTAGAGTATTGACCACCTATATGTTTGATTTATATATTAAACTTCTTGAGTTGAGGTCGAATCTTTTATTAGCCTTGCTCGAGCTTACACAAATAAAGGTTTAGTGAGCTTATGACTAGGCTAGGCATGGCTCAATTGTGGCTCAATTGTTCCTGTTCTTAATATTGTATATAACACACAATGCGCTACTGTTGATCACTTAACGGTATATCTAATTACCATGTCTGATCACTGTCTATCCCAAACCGATCGGACGGTAAGAAAATCTATTACAAGCATTGATCCATTAGTTGTGAATCTCAATTGTACATGATAACATGAGATGCAATCATACAATATTAGACAAGGATCATTTCTAATTATTCCTATATCAAACATGAGTTGTGATTCCCACATTTAAATCATTATTATTGTTTTTTTATATCTATTCTCCCATTTATTTTTGTACTGTTTTTTTCATTCCAAACGGACCACATTATTTAGCCCATGTGATAAAGATCTCCATTATCTAGATCAAGCATATGTGAAAATAATATGCTTCAAATGAAAATCTAATAATTGGGCATTCAGATGTCACAAACCTCGTTGTGTTAAATCTTAAATGTAACGCAATTCATGAATTGAGGTCGAATCTTTTAGTAAAGGGCGATATGAAATAGTTCGCTTTTGTGCTTCAATGGCTTGGCTGCGATAAAATTTTTAAAGGCCCTGAGCGAAATTACATAATGAGGCCCTGCGATAAGAAACGTTATATATAAAGTGTCATCGTTTTTAAGAAATAATGCACATAATTGTTAACGGGATAAATTTTGGTGCCCCTAAAATTTTTAGGGCCCTGTGCGGTCGCCCACCTTGCACACCCTCAAAGCCGGCCCTGTTCAAAACATGCCCATGACATAAAACTAGGCAGATGGAGCTTATATGACTTACTTCTTATCCAGGACTTCAAATTAGCTGCAGCTTTAATTAGCGAGTTATTCAAGCTCGGACTAAGCTCAAGCTCATTCCAGTAGAACTAGATTGAGTTCCTGCATGAACACGATTTTCTATTGTCAATATTTTTGAGCTATTTGATCTCTTGAGTCGCTTGAACCTTTCTGGATCCTAGCACGAGCTTGCATCATGAAGGATCATAGAGCTTATGCTTAGGGAGTACGCTTGGCTTGTTGGTAGTGCGCCTAGTAACTATAATACATGTTAGTATCTTGTTGTTAGAACTGCGGATTCTCTTGGGTTAGTGGTTAAGATTAAAGCTGCGTGTGTTCATTTTCATTTATAGAGTACGAGCATCAATTAGAAGATGGACTTGGTTTCATTATGTCCTAGTTCTGGTGTATATTCACGAGTTTCCTTAGTCGTTTAAATGTAACCATAGTGTCCGAATTTCGGCTGACCAAGTACAAATTTAGGCTTGGTTATTCCTCATATACAACACACAACGCGCTAGTGTTACTTTTATTACTGAATGGCCTTGTTTGATCATGATTTACCAAGTACCTTTTCACAATGTCAAGTTGTACATCAAATTTCAAATAGTCATAAACCAATAAGCTTCAAATGACAATATCATAAGTTCATAACTTTGCATTCATTCAGAAAACACAAACCTCATTGTGTTAAAAATGTATCACAATTAAACCTCATGATAACATATACATAACAGTTTTCATTATACAAAAAAAGTAGTAACACATAAATACACTTCCATGCACTCTATCTCCCCCTCAACAAAGCCTTCTCAACTGAATCCATTTCTTCAAGTATTCTGACCTTCCTTTTTGCAGGAATAGGCGACGTTGGACCGAAACTAACGTAATGTCCAGAAACTGCATTTAAAGCCGAATACATGTCCCGAAAAGACAACCTTCCTAGGAGAGCTTTTTCTCTACGATATTTAGCAACCCATGAGTTGGATGTTTCTCTTAAGTCAGCAACTGCATTTGCAATGTTGGGATCAGTTTTGTCCATGTTTATAGTTGTCCTTACTTTTTGGATCACTTCTTGTGTTTCTTTCGCGTATTCTTCGTCCGTAGCTGCCAATGCAGGAGATGGGGTTGCTAGGAGTGGTGTGGACAAGGTTGTTATGGCAGTTAGTGATAAGAAACTGCGACGGTTTGAGGTGGTTGCTGCTGTGGTTGATGGGGTGGTTGCTGAGTGGTTGCAACGGATGAGTAGGAGGGGTTTTGGTGTTGAGGTTGTGGGTGTGATTAGGGTTGGAGATGCCATGGTGGTAAGTGATGGGGTGAAGTGTTGGTAAGTTGTGATGCTTGGTTTGGTTTGTTTTGGTCTGGTTTGATAAGGGGGATATGGTCTTATCTAGTTTTTCATAGTTTATGGATGAGAAACTGTCTTGCAAGATTTTGGTATGATGTGGCTCAACCGAGGGTGGATAGGGACTTTTCACAATTTCATGGCTAATAGCATGTGTACATACAACAAGGGATATGTAGATTCTACTTAGAGCGAGTTGATGTTGTGAGTTGGTGATGTCATTTTAGTATTATTTTTTTTACAGCAACAAAATTCACCTCATTCTTAATATAACGGTGGTGTCATGAGTTCATATATACCTTACTAAAACACGAATACAATAAATTTTTTTTTGAATAAACCCACCACGTGGGCTAGTATTCTTGTCGTGAGCTAGTGGACCATCCGGTGCTTTGGCACCACTATACCGAATGCTCTTTGAATGGTTCTTATGGTGATCACTATCATGACCTCCACATTAACATCATATCAATATTTAGCACTTCACAACTATCATTGTTTTTTACATCTTTTATGATCACCACCGTTAAAAGTACCAACTTTAACAAATATACCTTCCAAAATACTGCATATACACTCATAAACTAAATTAAGGTGACCACTATGTGCAAAAAATAGAAGTGATGTGGTAGGTTTTATGATAGATGACGCGTGGTACATGGGATAGCGATGATGGATCACTCATATGTCAGAACCACACAAACTTTACAAAATAAAACTTACACAATGAGTTGTCGTAATTACTACTGGTTTAAAGTATGAGGTGATTTGAAAAGTAAGGAAGATATAACTACATTTAAAACGACACAAATTTTACAAAATAAAATCTACAAAAATAAGGTGTCATGTTAGTATATGATTATCTCTTTCTTACTTTTCAAATCACCTCAAAGTTTAAACCATAGTAATCATGACAACTCATTGTGTGAGTTTTATTTTTTAAAGTTTGTATGATTTTAGCATATCTCCATTGATGACGTATAACGGGTACGACAAGCTTTTGGGTCTGGGTCGTACCATTAAATTAGGGCTCCGGCCCAACTAAATAAATAATAAGCATAGCGGGCCGGAACTAAGCCCAGAGTCGCACTGGCCACGGCCCGGATGCAACAAGACGAACGTGGATCGGTCACAGGCCGCCTCCGCAGGCCATCCGCGGATCAACTAACGTCCTCGAAAGGCAATCCGCGTCCGCAGTCACGATAACCGCGGACCCTTGCCCGGCAAGGGTCCCACTCTGGCGACTACAATTGTAGGCGAAATACTAGGAAACCCTAGTACTAGACTCCCCTATAAAAGGAGTCCTCTAACATACTAAAAGGTACGATTTTCTGACTATTCCCAATACACACACATACTTCTGACAATATGCTTTCTTACTCTCACGTCGGAGTCTAATCGTGGGGTCCGCCCCTAAGGTAAGGCTAACGGTTTACTCTTACTTGTGTAGGAAATCATCTCAATTACTTTGTTTAGTACAAGATCTAATCCCAAGAGAGCTTGAAGGCCCAACCAACAAGTGATCTAAGCCCACTCAATACCTAGTCACACATTTTGTACTAACAAGTTGGCGCTATCCGTGGGACTAGTACACAACTGCGTTTTCCAAAATTCTCACCATGGGCGAACCAACAGAGCTTATTCCCAGCCCACCCACGTACGCCATGCAAAACACAGTGGGAAGAGGAAATGAGCAAGTCGCAAAAAACTCAAACACCTCCGAGAGTATTGCGACAAGTATTATCATCAGTTGTTACCAATAATAGCTGAAAATGTGCACCAAGAAAAAGTGTAGCAGGAAAAACTAAAAGAAGTGAAAGCTCGTCTTAACTTCGAAGGATGTTCAGGAAAAAATTCGAAAATCCAAGAGGTGTCAAAGCACTTCGAGTCCAGAACACCAAACATAGGAGGGGAACGCCAAAAGGGGCGAAGGTCCGGCTGCTCCCGTAGCATGTCCGGAAGCCCCAAACCTACCAGCGTCTTTTCTAGGATAAGGCGTGATAAGTCAGAATCACCTAGGCACAGGCCGGTAGGTAAGGGAAGAAGGGACGGAGGAGTATTTAATAGGTTGGGAGGAAAGGAAAAGAGTGTCTCCACACTTGGAAAGCCGCTACCAGAGTTCCCGCCCAGAAAGAATGGAATCCGTCCCCAGGAAACGTCACTATGAAGGAACATATTCACGAAGGACAAAGATGCTCTCTGAAAGTGAAGACACCAGGGGGGACATTGGAAGTCAAAATCAAAAAAGCAAAGGTCAAGCATTGAAGAGGACGACCTATCACAACCTTGGGTATGTGAAGAAACAGATCCCTTCACACCCCGTATCCGCTACTTTGACTTCCCAAAAAAGACCCGGATGCCAAATAATGTCAAAACATATGACGAAAGTGATGATCCGGAAGATCACTTAAAAATCTTTCAAGAAACCACAAAGGTGAAACGGTGGACAATGCTGACATGGTGCCATATGTTCAATTCCACACTTACTGGATCCACTAGGGTATGGTTCGACGATCTACCTCTGAAATCTGTGGACAGCTATGATGATTTAAAAAAGGCATTCCTAGCAAAC
>BQNB010212849.1:0-10103 GCA_026074375.1 Tanacetum coccineum
AAAGTGCACAAATCGAGTCTAGAGCCAGAAGAGATCAAATTATAAATCTCATTAGGACACAATGTCAAAATACACTTGTTGAATACCATAAAGTTTACAAGTTGTAACAAAGAATCCTACATATTATCCTTGAGATCTTGCCAGAACATCCGAGTGATACTTAAGTATTCACAATGAAGATGGAAATCCTGCTTGAGCCAACATCAAACAAGCTCTTGGTAGGTGACTTGAAAGATTCTATATGAATCAAGCTTGTGATAACTAGATATCAATTTTGGTTCAGTAAATGAATTGACGACTAAATCAGAAAGATAGTAACTATCTGATTCACTCTTACTGTGTTGTCTGCTTTGAGACGTTCCGGTAATGAGAACAAGCAAGCATGGTGAATCTGATACATATGTGTTAGAAGATCCTACGCTTTGAGCTGGAAACCCTGTCAAGGAGATTCTTTGAATCTACCTAATCACAGGTTTAGATGATGGTATTGCAGCCTCATTCCAGCGAAGTCGGATTCATAAACCACATGCTCATACTCATGCTTTCAAAGTCAATCATTCAATGTCAAGATAGTTGATTCAAAACTTCCTACCATCAAAGAGCCTCATAATCAAATAAAGAATCGTCAATTGGGGAAGATTGTTAGACTTATAATCATATATGTCAAACAAGAATGTAACAAGTATGAGCATGTTGGTCAGGAGCACAAGATGATTAAGAAAGTCAAATCAAGATGATTTAAGTCAAGGAGATGATGCAAGATAACGATCTCAAAAACTCAAAGTAAAAAAGATAAAGGCTCAAGATCAAGATCACAAAGCATGAATGAACAAAGCCATTACAAACAAGACAAGACCAAAACAAGGCAAAACATAAACGTCAAAAGTCATATCTTCAACGTCAGGGGAGACAATGATAAAAGAAAGCAAACTCCTACAACAATGTTATCGATGGTACAAAGGAGTTTGAAGAAAGAGACCTCAACATTGGGGGAGATTGTTAGCCTTTATTTTATTAAGTCAAACAAGAATGTTATCGGTCTTATAAAGTCAAATTGGGTCTTGTAAAGTAATAGGCTAGTCGGGTTCAACGAGCTTGGATTGTAATCTAATATTGTCTGTGTTTCGGGATCAAAGCCTAAGATAAGCCAAGCCCGGCCCAAGTTATGGCTCAAGGGTATAAAAGAAACCCTCTCCACACATGGAGAGGGTGTTGGTTGCATTCTTTCATTTGTAATCCACCATTTCTCTCTCTTAATCTAACTTTCTAAGTCCTTTTTATTCCTTTCTTTTCTTTCTTATTTCTGGCTCATCAAGAGCTTATTTGGGTTTGCTTATTTTGTTGTGTAATGGATAAATTGTGGATTGCATGTATTCGGGGCTCAAAGCCCATGATAAGCCTCAAGCCCGACCACAAGATAGAATGCCCAATTGCAATTATTGGTCAGGGTATAAAAGAAACCCTCTCCACACATGGAGAGGGTGTTGGTTGCATTTCTTTCTTTTGTAATCCACCATTTCTCTCTCTTAATCTAACTTTCCAAGTCCTTTTTCTTTTTTTCTTTTCTTTCTTATTTCTGGCTCATCAAGAGCTTATTTGGGTTTGCTTATTTTGTTGTGTTAGGATTATTATGGGATATCAGCAAGGTATGTGAATAGCTTGGATTTGCTATGTTTGTGAAGGGTCTGCCCTAAGTAAATGCTCTAGCTAGTAGGCCTTTAGGTGCGTATGACCTTGGAGTTGCGACTCCAAGAGCATTGGTATATGCTGATGTAATGACTAGCGGGGATGATAGATCATGATACATGATTAGCGGGGATGCTAAGTCATGGGTGTTGGGATCTGAGATTTGATGATTACAAAACTAAATATGCAGAAATGAAGAAAGATGAAACAACAAAGACTTAATGTAAAATATTAAGTTAGCTTCCTATGTAAGCTAGGGTTTTCTTGTAACCTCCCTCTATTATATAAAGAGGGTAGACGTCTGGTTTAGAATATTCAGTCCAAAAAGATCAAGTAGCCTAAGTCATTTGCTAAGCAGTCTTAATTTAGGCTTTTTCAACTGTTTTGCTTTTAAGTTCTTTTTCAGCTTATTTGTTTGCTTAATTTCTAGTCATTAGGGCTTATTAGGTATAAGATTAGGTCTGTTTTTAGCTTATTCAATCTTCTATTTGCTTATTGAGTCCTAGATTCCAATCAGTTTTAGCTTAGTGATAAAAGCTTAAAAGGCATTTCTTCAATAGCTTTTACTAGCTTATTTTAAGTTGTGTCAATATAGCTCTTTATTAAGTTTGTCATTTTAGCTTAAATCTTAGCTTTTTCAAATTTAAAAATAACAAAAAATGTTTTATCAAAAAGAAAGGTACAGGTTCGAACTGTGACCTCTTCACTTCTCACACAACCAAAGCCTCTACCACTAGCCCTTGGACTTTTCGTTCAAACTTTGCACTCTTAATTACTTAGGCAAGCATTTAGTTTTTGCTTATATTCGTGCCTAAATTCTTATTTTCTGTTATTTGTTCAGCAACTTTTCCAATTTCTTATTCTTCTTAGATTCTACATAGTTTAAAGTAAATTTTCTAATTTTTCCAGAATTTTAATAATTAGTTTGCTATTTTTAATAATTAATTTAGATTAAAACTATTTTTAATTCATAATAAATAAAATAAAAGTAAAAAAAATTCTTTTTCAAAAATTATTTTTAGTCATTTAGGATTTATAAATTTGAATTTTAAGTTTTTCGAGTTTAATTTGCTTTACTTTTGCTTGCCCGTTAGTCGTTAAGTTCCCGTTGCGTGTTTAATTGTAATTTATTTGTTCCCGTTATTTCTAGGGTACTTGAGGAGTGGAGTAGGGCGAAGAGGAGCTTCATAACCGAACCACTATAAATCATTGTGTCATTTGTTTGATCTTTCCTATCCTTACTTGTTTACACTTTGTAGATTACTTATTTACTTATTGCTTTGCTATCATATACACTTGTGTATATCTCTTGAATTCACATAAGTCGACAATCTAAGTTTTATTTATAAAATGTTAAAAACTATTCAACCCCCCTTTTAGTTTCCACAATTGGTATCAGAAGCCAAGATCACCCAAGATCTTTAATGTATATTGTACATTAAAGCTTGATTCGATCTATGGATTCAGATAAATACCTATAAGGGAAATCTATGCAAATTCCATCACTTTTCAAAAGCGATTGTTTTATATATTAGAAAAATAGATTCGAAACTTATGTGAAAGAAAATGATTTTGATCTTTGGCTTATTATCTTGAATGGTGATTTTCCACCGGTTGCCCGAAACAAAGATACCCAAGTTTTAGAGGTTGTTCCCTTTGAATAACAATCCGACGATCTTAAAAAAAAACTTGCTAAAAATAATGAAGCTAAAATAGTTCTTTATAATGCTTTACCTAAAAAGGAATATGAAAGAATTTTTTTGTGTAAAACGGGTAAAGATATTTGGCAAACGTTGTTAATCACACATCAAGGTAATAGCTAAGTAAAGGATAATAAAATTGATCTTCTTGTTCAACAATATGAACAATTTACTATCCTTGAAGAAGAATATATTGATAGCGGTTTTGCTAGATTTAACACTATTATTACTAGTCTTAAATCTCTTGATGAAGGGTTCTTTAGCAAGAACTATGTTAGGAAGTTTCTTAGGGCTCTACATCCTAAATGGAGAGCAAAGGTCACGACGATTAAAGAATTAAAAGATTTGTTATCACTAGCTCTAAATGACTTATCGACAATCTAAAAGTACACGAAGTTATCATGGAAAAAGATTCCGAAATCTCTAGAGGAAAAAAGGAAAGAGTTAAGTCCATTGCCTTGAAAGCTAAGAAAGAGTCTAGTGTTGATGAAACTTCGACATCCGTAAGCGATGACGAAGAATAGCACCCCTATGGTCGTAAGGAAAATTTTAAAAGTTCTTTAGAAGATAAGGGTAAATTTGTTCCGGCAACCCAAGAGAAGAAAAAGAAGTCATTCCGACAAAGCGTTGAGAAGAAAGGAAAGATGACCAAACATGTTTAGATGCAGTGATCATAATCATTCATTGGGATTGTCAAAACAATCTCGCAAAAAAGATACAAAAAGGCATGTCATTGGAGGTTCTTGTAAGCGATAGCTGTGAATGACGCCGATGACAAAACCAAGACGTAAACTTGCACTCCATGTAATCGTCAAATGAGGTAACTCTTAACTCTTCTTGCTATAGTGATAATGCATCTTCTCTCGATAATGAGAACATGCAAATTGAATACGATAGTTTATGTGAAATTAGCTTAAAAATCATTAATAAAAATAAAATTTTGAAAACTAAAAGAGATCTTTTAGAAAAAGAAATTTTAGAATTAAACGAGAAAATTAAGAAACTTGAGAGAAGTAAAGAAATTAAAATTACGTGTAAGTCATGTGAAGAACTTAAATCGGAAAACGCCAAACTTAAAGAAACTTAAGTTAAATTTATTAAATTTGAATAAAGTGCGTATTCACTAAGCGAATTTAAAACAATCAAAAGTCACTAGTTGCAAAATAGGTTTGGATGTGATAGCGATGAAAGCATCCAACAAGCGAAACTAAATATCCATGAGGTTTGTGTTGGATCGTTTTTCCCTTGAAAAACGATGGCGAATCCACCATTGACGGGGCCGATCCACCTTACTGATCTGTGAGTCGCAAAGATAGCACAAAAGGGAAATAACATGTTTTTAGTCCACCTTTGTCTTCTAGATCGGATTTTGTTGTTACTAGGAAGAAACTAATACATAATAGCATTGATGAATCAAAGAAACCGTCCTTAAAACCATCACTCAAAAGCGGTATAGGTTATGTCAAAACCGAGTCTAGATCGAAAACTACTTCACTAGGGAAATATTTCTTCTCAAATGATACAACAACCTCTATTAGGAGAAATCTAGACAACCCAATTCATCAAAACTTCTATCCTATGAATTGGAAAACCAAACAAAATCAAGGCTTTGTACATATGGGGAAATTGCTACCACCCCCCACACCATTCCCCCCCTTCCCACCACCACCCTAACCCCCCCACACAACTATTAAACCTTGACAACCCAACATCGCAAAGGTGATCTGTACCAACCACCTCCCTCAAACCCCCTCCCCCCTCCCTTTCTTAACCAGACCAATGAAGGTTTGGGGTCCAAACGCTAAAATTTGTTTTGTTGAAATTGGCTTTGCTTGAGAACACATGCCTTGGAATACCGGATGAGTGATTCAAAGATTAGTGGTTGCTCCACACTATAGGACGGTAACAAAGAGTTTATCTCTACTACAAAGCATCGATGGAAGGTAATGCTGTTGTTTCTAGAAACGTAACTTACAAAGGAAAGAGTCTCTAGGCATGTACGGATCTCTAATGGGTCACTCACTATATCTAACGTAGAACCAAGTAGATAAATTAGCTTTTATTTACTAGTGTCGGACAAATATCATGACAATAAGTTGTCAAGTCTTATTCACGGAAGAACATGGTAGTTAAAGTAATTAGAAGGTTCAAAATCATAGGAAATGGGTATTAGGAAAATGGTTTTAGTACGTATTGAATATTAGGATAATAAGTCTCAAGATAAATTATGTCTCGCCACGGGTAAGTGGATAAAGATCTACCTGTATGGCATAGACATGATCTTGGTCAGCAAATATGCCGTTTAAATTCAATCGTGATAATGTATAAGAATTAGTTTGAAACTACCTAAGCTAAAACATGATAAACATTTTTCGTGTACATGCTTTGTATAAATAGGGATGCAGGCTCCATGCATAAGTAAACATAAAGCTAATAATACTGGTTTCCACTATAAAGATCGTTTAGTATTTTTAATTATGGACTTTATTGGGTCCATCAGGCCAATTAAACCAAGATATGGAGGTAATCTATACACATTAGTTGTAGTAGATGATTATTTATGTTATACATGGGACTACGATTTCTAAACGATTAAAAAATGGAATCTTTTGATGAAATTTGAAATTTTAAGTAGGAAAATCTTCAAAACCAACTAGGTAGTTCATATAATAGCCTTTAGATCGGAATCTTGTTTAGGGAATTTGATATAATGAAGTATAACATTCCGGTAGCTTTATGGTGTATGCAAAGGCATTAATTATAAACTTCTCGGACTCCATGTACTTCACACAAATGGGGTAGTAGAAAAAAAGATTAGGACCTTACTAGAGATGTTTAGGTACCATTCTTATATGTACATCTATTCACAAATAATTTGGTGTAATGCCGTTGATACGTCAACTTTATATATTAAATAGAATATTAATTCGACCAATACTAGGAAAAACTCCTTATAAAATATTTAGAGGTAGGAAACCTTCTTTAGAATATTTGAAAGTATTTGGAAGCAAGTGCTTCATCTTGAATACTAAAGACTATCTAACCAAGTTTGACCCAAAGTCATACGAAGGCTAGGACCATGATAAACGAACAATCCATTCCACAAAAGTTTTTGTGTAATGCCGTTGATACGTCAACTTACATTTTAAATAGAATTTTAGTTCGACCAATACTAGGAAAAACCCCTTATGAAATATTTAGAGGTAGGAAACCTTGTTTATAATATTTCAAAGTGTTCAGAAGCAAGTGATTCAAATTAAATAAAGTAGTAAATAATAGTAATGAAGAAGATGCGTCGATAGAAGTTGACAAAGTCTTTAACATTAAGGAGTCCAAGAATCACCCACTAGAACAAGTCATAGGAAATCTTAATCAAAGAACATTAAGATCACAAGCCCAAAATCATAGTAATTTATTTTGTGTTATTTCCACCATCGAACCTAAAAATGTTAATGAGGCATTAGGGGATGAGAGTTGGATTATAGCTATGCAAGGGGAATTAAATCAATTTATAGCAAATGATTTTTGGGATTTAGTTCCACTACCCAAGAGTCATACCGTTATAGAAACAAAATAGGTTTATAGAAATAAGTACACGAAAACGGTATTGTGTCTAGAAATAAGGATAGATTAGTAGCACAAGGATATAATCAACAAGAAGGTATAGATTATGATGAAACATATGCTTCAGTAGCTAGGTTGGAGTCTACTAGAATACTTTCTTGCTATTGCTTATGCAAATGATTTCAAATTATATCAAATGGACGTAAAAAGTGCTTTTCTAAATGGTTTTATAAATGAAGAGGTTTACATTGCTCAACCTCCGTGGTTTATTGATTTTGAAAAACCAAATTATGTTTATAAACTTAAGAAGGCTTTGTACGGTCTTAAGCAAGCTCCTAAATCTTGGTGTCATAGACTAAAAGCATTTTTACTAAAACACGAGTATTCCATGGTAATGGTTAATAATACTCTTTTCACAAAGAAATTTAAATCACATCTTATCATTGTTCAAATATATGTCGACGACATTATAGTTGGTTCCACGTGTCAAAACTTGTGTGATGATTTTGTAAAAATCATGCACAACGAGTTTGAAATGAGTATGATGGGAGAGTTTAACTTCTTCTTGGGTCTTCAAATAAAACCAATGAAAGACGGGATATTTTTTAATAAATCCAAGTACATCAAGGAGATGTTAAAGAAGTTTAAGTTGGAAGATTCTAAACCAACCAAGATGCCTATGTCAACGTAGATCAAGCGAACTAAGGACGACGAAGCCAACTCTGTGGATAACACTAAATATCGAGGTATGATTGGTAGTTTACTTTATATAACCGCAAGTAGGCCCGATATTATGTTTAGTGTTTGCTTATGTTCTCATTTCTAAGAAAATCATAAGACTACTCACTTAGAAGCCGTTAAGCATATATTTAGGTATATTAGGGGAACTACCCACTTAGGATTATGGTATCCGGAAGGAACCGGAACAGAAACTATAGTTTATGCCGACTCTGACCACACGGGCGACTATGTTGATCAAAAAAGCACTAGTGGCGTTTGTACGTTCATGGGAAGTTTTTTAACATCTTGGTTCTCTAAGAAACAAATGGCCTTTGCTATCTCCACGACCGAATCCGAATACATGTCCGCCAAAAAGGCGTGTCAACAAGCACTATGATGAAACAAGCTCTCATCGACTACGACATACGCCTCAACGACATTTCGATTATGCGCGACAATAAAGGAGCAATCAACTTAAGTAGAAACCCCCTGCAACACTCTAGAACTAAACACATATAAATCCGTCACCACTTTCTTCGCGACAACGTCAAAAAGGGCAACATTTCTATCGAGAAAGTTTCATCCTAAGATAACATAGCTGATATATTAACTAAGCCTCTAAATCATGAAGTATTTAATTATTTAAGATTAGGACTAGGAATGATGGAACTCATCATGGATAGTGATCCTTCATCCTCTAAAAAATAATACTAAGCGGGAATCTAATGAAGTAAATAATCATTATTCAAAAGATGTTAATTCTCATTACATGTTCCAATTACAAACTTTCGATCATGAACATAATCGAGATTATAATTTTATTAGATCAAGAAAATATCAATTAAATGACCATAGATATTTTCAAAATTTACGTGTACTACCATTAGTGGTCAATACATGAAATTACGAAATCGGTGGAAAAAGACGAAAAGAACAATCATTGAATTACAACTCACACTTGTGCGATGTTTTGTTAAGTCTAAATTATCATAATGTTTGTATTATTAGCAATGGTAAAAAATATGCTAAAAGTTAACACACTCCTACTAGGATCGATTAAATTAAAATTTGATGAGGTGTCATTTTATACACTTTTTCAGAGTCATTTAACCCCTTAAATCGTGCATTTATGCCCAAAATAGGTACTTAATCGTTCATTTTCAGGTATTTAGCATTTGGAAGGCATTTAGAGAAAATACACGTGACTTAGGCTCATTTGGATAAGAAACGGACAAGACTACGGACCTACACCAACATCTCTCAAGATTATGTTCTCAGCGGCTGGAGACGGCCTCACAAGATACACGTGACGCCGTCACGATTCATCCCACGACGATGTCACAAGAAATAACGACAACGTCAGCTCGCACGACCCAGCCAAGATCTAGAATATTCTCTTTCATGACGGCGTCACGATTAAAACACGATGCTGTCGCATCGATTTATCTATATATACAAACCTGAAATTAGGGTTTTATGTGTGTAACTTTAGAGTAAAAAAAGGAGATGAACCCTAGTTCGTTTGGCAGCTTATTAGGACGATTTTAGGGCTTCAAAACCCTATTGTAACTCCTTCAATTCATGTTTTAATCAAGTAAGATTATCTTAATAATTCAATATGTCTTGTTGTTTGATTATTTATTGTTCTTCTTTATCTTTAACATGCTTGGCTAAACTCCTTATTGTGTTCATTTATGATTGTATGAAACCTAAAATGTAGATCTTAGTAGTGTTGCTTCTTGTGATGAATATGCATGTTAGGCTTTAGAAAACTAGCTTTGTTGTATCGCTGTGGATATGTCTTAGGGAAACAAGATTGTGTGAAAGGATTCCTCAGTAATAGTCTTCATTACTACCTTACCCTTATATGGTTGAATTACTTTTAATATATTTTCAAATGCAGTTAATATACTTTGGGGGCCGCGGGTAGGGGTAATAGTTTCATACTACCTAACTTTGTGTGTTGCTCAACGGAATATTAAATAGACGGCAGGGTTCGTGTAATTCGTGTAATTTGTTCATGACATAGAAAATAGTTACATAGATCATCACAAGTGTGACAAAGCAAAAACACTAGGAGAAGCAATCTAGGGAGTAATACATGATTAAATGAATGCAGTCTTTTTATTATATTGTTATCACCATTAGCGTAGTTTATTATTTAGTTTAATAGCTAAAATCAAACCAAACATCTCAAACATGTGATTTACCTGCTTTCTATAAAATATAAAAACACAAAAATAATCTTCTCTCAACCCCTAGAATTTTGTTAGACCATGATCAAGCCTTTCTAACCTATTCCCCTAGAGAACGAACCCCTGAGTCTTTCCTATACTACTACTACCACGGTTAGGTACTCTGTCTAGGGAGTTGTAAAACTTGTTGTAGAAGTCCCTTATGACAACCGCATCAAAATTCAATCAGGAAATTCAT
>BQNB010212853.1:0-10103 GCA_026074375.1 Tanacetum coccineum
GCAGCTGCTAACTATTGTGGTCAGGTGCTTTGGATTCAAAACCAAATGCTTGATTATAGGTTCAATTTTATGAACACAAATTTTTTTATTGATAATCAGAGTACCATCTGCATTGTTAAAAACCTAGTTTTTCACCAAAGAACAAAGCACAAATGAAAATCTGGTTGTTAGGCACCATTTTATTAGAGATGCAAATGAGAAAAATCTTATTCAGGTGCTTAAGATTCACACAGATGACAATGTGGCTGATTTGTTAACCAAGGCCTTTGATGAACCAAGATTCAATTATTTGGTGGTCCACATTGGGATAATTAATCCCTAGATGCCATGGTTAAGGGGAGGATTTGAGTCTAAGGGGAGGACTGTTATTGTAAAAATTTCTATGTAGTAGGTTTTTATTTACCACTTAGTTTTCAACATAATTTTGTTTTGGTAGTTTTCATTTTTTTCTACTAATAGTCTTAGTTGAAACTGGTAGTTATATTTTTTTTTCTTTTCTTTTCTTTGTATATGTTTTGTGTGTTTTTGGTCTAACCTTTTGCAGATGGATGATTCATGAGTGTGAATTTGCATGGAGAATGTGGCCTTATACTAATGATAAAATACTCATTATGGTTGGTTAAGTGTCTTTTCTGGTGTTGCAGGAGTTCCTACTGGTAGCTTTACTTGTTCTTACTGGTAGAACAATTCCTACTGGTCTTATTAGTTGTCGTTAGGGTTGACTTTTCTTTGAGTGAGTGTCTTAAATTGCGTTTTACTTTAATTCAAAGTTATAATTGAGAAAATTGGGCATTTAATTCATCAAATGGTCACCTATTTAAAGAGGTAATTACTCTTTACTCTTATTTTTACAGTTAATTTTGGATCAAACCCTAATTTTTAACGCCTATTTACTCACTCCACTCACTCTTTGAAAAACTTGATTTCTATACCAACCCAGTAGTAAATTACCCATGTATACAACACAGCACTACACTCAACCACTTCTCTTTGTAATCATCAAATCATGGCCGCACTTAAGTATCGTGAATGAGCACAACAAGTGGGGTTTTTGGAAGAAATCAAAAGGAAGTGCGATTATCACAGGTTACTTGACTTTTTGCAGGGTTCGCACATAAGGTATGCTATTACCCATGACCCCATCATCTATGACTCGTTGGTCAAACAGTTCTGGTCCACGGCCTCTCTCAGAGCTTTTGAGGAAGGCCCTCCAGCTATACTGGCCACCATTGATAGGACTCCCTATACCATTACTGAATCATTAGTTAGGAGCCAACTTCAATTAGATAATGATGGTGGTGTTGAGGACTTGCCCATAGCGGAAATATACTTAGGTATGGACAATCTTGGATACCCTACTGAAGGCAAGCTAACCTTCCACAAGAACAAATTCTCACCTCAATGGAGGTTCTTGGTTCACACTATCTCACATTGTCTTAGTACCAAATCAGGTAGTTGGGATCAATTTGGAAGCCAATTGGCTATTGCTCTTATTTGTCTAACAGAGGAGAGGAGGTATAATTGGTCAAGCTATATTTTCAAAGGGATGGTTAACAACATCAACAATCCTAAGGTTTTGATGTTCCCTAGGTTTTCTTCAATGATTTTGGAAATTGAACCCTAGGAAGTACCAAGACAATATCATGGCTTTTAAATGGAAAGCAAACTGTTTGCTAACATGAGGTTAAATTTTCAAGGGGACCACATGCCACTTTTGGCTACAATGCTTCCCCCTGCTCAAGCTGCAATTGCAGGTGAAAGTTCAGGGGAAGCTGCACCATCTAACCCTCAGACTGTCCCTGAGACTATCACTGAACCTGATCACTCTCATGATCATGAATCCACACCACCCAGACCAACAACTACTACTACTAGTGTTCCAGTGCATGAGCATGGTCCCTCATCAGACCCTAACATTGACTCTTCTTCAAGACCTGATAAGACTGCTCCTGACCTATTCACTTCTACTAATGTGAAAGATGAAACAATGTGAGGTTCTTTTCCTACCTCACCTCCTAGGTCCACACAAGCTCCGCCTGTAGGTACAACCTTAGGTGGTGCTGAGGACCTTGACACACTAACAGCTTTATCTTCTCTAGTGTCCACTCTTGTGCAGAAAGTCAATACTTAAGAGTCTGAACTTAACACACATAAGCTGTTATTCAAGAAGGTAGTAGGAAAGCTTGTTAAGAAGGTAAAAGTGTTGGAGGATAAACTCAAAGGTAGAAAAAGGAAGTTTGTAATGACTGATTCTGACAAGGAAGAGGATGATGTGCCTGATGTGGATCCTCTTATCAAGCTGGCTAAGGCAGCTACTACAGCTACTGCTGCTTTAGATGTTCCTACTGGTGGCTCTCATGATGCTGACATTCCGCCTGGTTCCTCTATACCTTCTGATGTTCCTGCTGGTGGTTCTAATGTTTCTGCTGGTGCTACTACTGGTCCCTCTACTGATCCTTCCAACAAGGGTAAATCTCCTTTGGTAGAAGAAGACCCTCCAGTGAGAGAAAGAACTTTTAGGCAAAGAGAGGAAGACAGGTTAGGTGAAGAAGCTGCTAGGAGAATTTATGAAGAAGAGCTGGCTGAGTTGGAAAAAGAGAGAGAAGAGATGCAGAGGAGACGACAACAGGATGTGTTGAATTCAGCAAAATACTATACAGATTCTGATTAGACTAACATAATGGGTCAAGTTTATGCCAATCAAGGACTTACTACTGATCTGTTGGGTCCTGATGTTGCACAGAGGTTTTAGGACAAGCTGAATAAGCCTATGACCTATGCACAACAGAAGGCTTATATGAGAACTTTTGTGAAGAATCAAAGCTCCGCCATTTATTCTACAGGATGGACCATGAAGCATGTAAAGTCCTTTTCTGATGATCAACTCAAAGCTGAGTTTGACAAAATCAGAGCAACTGTTGGAGAATTAAAATCTTAAAACATCAGGAGGTCTCTTAAAAGACATGGTGCAGATATGGCACAAGCTATTTCAAAGAAGTCCAAACCAGATGTCTCTAAAAGAACCTGGTCAGATTTGGAACAAGCTAGTTCAAAGAAAGTCTAAATCAACTAAGCTCCGAAAGTCTTCTGTTCCGTTGATGAGATCACAACAACCATTGTTGAAGTTCCTACTGCTACTCAACAACCATCTGAATTTCCATCACCACCTACTGTTCCATCTGCTGAGCCAAGAACCCATTCCTATGGTACCAGGAGAAAGTCTCTCGGAGCCAGGAAGAAGCAATTAGGCCGAAAAGGTGTTCATTCTTCTCACTCTACCATTCCTATTGAAGAAGGAGATCCTGAAGCTGAACACAAAATGTGCATCAAGTATGCTTCTAATGCAGATTCTGCTTCTGATGATGATACACCCATTAATTTATATCTTGTTGTTGACTGGGAGGTATTGTCTACGGGGTTAGGCTTGATCAATGCATTCTACAGGAAAGACAACTCTCGCAAGTGCTTTACAAGTCTTAGATAAATTCTTCACTTGGTTACAAGAACAGACTTGATGACCATTTATGGCCGAGTGATGACATTTTATCAGGATCACCTGGCTGAGGGAGTTGGTCTTGTTCTTTGGGGAGATCTTAAGGTGTTGATCGATTCGCCTGAAGTGAATGATGGAAGTGATGTTTTGAAAAATCAAAACACTTGGAATATTCAAAGCTGGAAGCTATATACTTATTCTGGTGTTCATGTGCTGGAAACAGTTGATGGACTTGTTCTACATATGTTTGTGGACAAGCAGTATCCTCTCTCTGCCAATCTTATCGAAAGGATGCTCGATCATCAGTTGGAAATTTGTCAAGGAACAATGGGTAATGAACTTACTACTGCAGTTCAGCTGATTGCCTTTCTCAAGAAACAACTTTTTGATTCCCGGCGTCCTAAGGTACATGATTGGTACTGTTAAGTTTGTTGTTTATACTCTATCTTTTGTGAAGCTTGTTGTAAATGGTTTTTGTTTCTTGGAAAATCTTATTTTTATTTTGGTATACTCTTTTGGGACTGGATCACTTGGTTTTTTAAACTGTGGATGAGCAACTTGGTTTTCAGGCTCATCTTTGTATATACTCTATCTTTTGAATCAACTGGTTTTATGGCATAATCTTTAAAGGAAAATATTTTTTGGTACAACACTCTATGGCTCTCAATTGCCAGGCCTTTATGGCTAGAATTAATTGAATTTTGGTTCTCAATTACCAGGCCATCAGGCTAGAATCAATTGAGGTATGGTTTCAATTCCCAGGTCTATGACCAGAATGAATTGATATAGCTTTAATGATTTGCTTAAAATCATAGAGTCCCTCAACTGACTGATGTTTAACGTACCAATAAGTTGAGATGGTTTGCAATCCACCATGGGAGTAACCCTTTCTGGGTCCCAAGGATTGTCTAGCCCACAAGCAAACGGCTATGTGGTAAAGGCTTATAAAATCCGTTGATGGTTGCCAGGTTACCCAAAACTGGATGGTTTTCACTTGCCATATTCTTGGAATGAAAAGTGGCTAGTCCAAGAGGGTACGGCTCTTGGTAAAGACTAAATCAAATCCGTTGATGGCTGTGATGGTTTGCCAAAAATCATTAGGGATCTCAACTCGCCAATGTTTCATGTACTAAAGAGTTGAAAATGGTCTCAGTCCTCCATGGATTTGACCCTTTCTGGGTGCCAATGGACTGACTAGCCCAAGAGTGAATGGCTACTTGGTAAAGGCTCATCAAACCCATTCATGTAGCTGTGGTGGTCTTGTTGCAGTCCACGATTAGATGTTGATTTTCTTGTTGCTGATTCAAAGTTTATGAAGGTTGCTTTTGGAGTCGGTTTCAAGATGATTGTTGTTCCATCCTCTGGTGTTTTCAACGAAAGATCTATCTAGAAACTTGAAGTTAACTGTGTCAAATTCAAGTTTAGGGGAGGATTGTTAGGAATTTTGTAATAGATAGTTACTACTAGTAGGTATGTAGTTCCTACTGGTAGAGTAAAAGTTCCTGCTGGTAGGTATGTAGTTCCTACTGGTAAGGATAATGTTATAGTTAGTGCTGGCAGAACAAAAGTTATTCCTGCTGGTAGAACAATATTAGTCCTGGTAGTATTATGCTTACTACGAGTTGATAGTATAGTTAGTTAGTGATAGGGATATGCATGAGATATCCTAGGAAGTGATAACACTTATCACTTTAGTTTTTAGCGAATCTTAAGGAAACAAGTAGTTAGGGTTTCATGGGTATTTAAGAAACCTACGGCCTTGGATGAAGAGAGCTGATTGAATCGATCAGAAAAACACTTTTATTATTAATAGAAAAGATCCATAGAGGATCATTGTTTTTAGTAATTCTTTAACTCTGTTGTTTATATTCCGCGTAAACAATAGTTTCATTTGTTAGAGTCTCTCTTAGAGTTGCTTGTGATTACATAAGTGATCTACAACCTGAACATGCGTGAAGATCTATCTAGGGCTGGACCTATAGTTTAGTAACCCATTTAGGAATGAGAGTTGAATAGCTTGTCAAGTATGTTGGAAAATTATGACATAAGATTATATGTTAAAACCCGTCACCAAAATATTTCTAGCACATTAACTCTCTTCCAACAAGATGTCTAAATCTTTTCATCGTCTTGCCTTATTTGACCTTGGGTTGATTAAATAAAAGAAAATGTTGTATTAATACATTATTAATTAAGTAAAAGAAAGTGTATTTTTAAACTTTGCTTGTGTTTATATTGTTCTAAAACACACACATAATTATATTCTTTTTGTAAACATATAATATTTTACAAAAGATATGTGTTGTATAAAAATGGTTAGAAAAATCATTTATATACTCATAAAATGTCAAAAACTATGCATATCAACACATACTTTTTCGCACAAGCAAAATATATGACAATCTTGAAGTACGAAATTAACCTATCATTTAAAAGAGTGTTTGTGAGGGTCAAGAAGGATTTCGAGTATATATCGATTCATTATTTAAATTATGATTGATATTATTATCGAATTTAATTGACAAGTTTTCGAGTATGGACAAGAAATCGGATTCTTATTTGTCTAGCTTTGAGATTATATCAATATGTAACAAAAAATATTATCTTAAACCTACATACTCAATCACACTCGATTGATATGAAAATAACAACATTTTTTTCTATGATGATAAGAATATGCATCGGATCATAACTGCAACTGATGTCATATTAAGTCTACTTGTTCAATAGTTGTGTTCCAAATATTTGGCAAATATACGCATAAAATACACAATGAAGTAGGATTGACGACTTGAATGTTTTATCTAAAATATTCAACTAATTTACCTTGCAATGCAATTAGTAAAGTCGTCATCTCCGAAAAGCCAAACATGAGCAAATGCACAACATATGTAACTTTGCTCAAACAATTCAAAAGCACAACTTCAAACTCAAATTCTCTTCTCATCAAAACTTTCTCTTACTTTACCAAATAAGCATAATATTTTTTCTTCATCAAATGAGAACATTTTAACCATCTAAGGTGTGGGTTAGGAATAATTGAACATATTCCACAAATCATTATTGTGCTTTCTTTCAATAAGTGATCGTAAGAGGATTTCGAATATGAAGATGATTATTATTCAAATGATAATCAATCTCATTATTCAATCTAATTACAAAATTAGAATATGAACATGAAATCGAGACTAGGATTATATAGACTACGGAAATATCAATCAAATTACCTTAGATATTTTTCCAAGTCTACATGTTTAACCATCCTCGGTTATTACATGAAATCACAAAGTCGATTGCAAGACAACAAGATTAGTCATCAAATTACAACTCACACTTACAATGAATATGTGTCATTAAGTCTAAATTGTTCAAATGTTGTGTTATTAGCTATGATCAAACTATACATGCTAAACCTAACACACTCTAAGTAGGATTAACAACTTATGAATTTCCATCAGAAACTCATAAGCACTCCAACTTGATAAGAAAGAATTGGATGTCATTTCTGAAAACTCAAACCGAGAATCCTTATAACTTATATAAGCTTCTCCTAATAACCTAATTTTAACACCATCTTCCAAATAATGTGAAAATGATTCTTACCTAAAATTGACACCTCCACGGATTGATGGATCCTTCGTCCTAGTATCATCTTTGGCTTAGGTAGATTCGCCATATGGATCTAGATTTAAATATCTTTTCTTGTTTATAAGTCCAACATACTTTTAACTAATCTTTAGTTAATCATCATTAGTTCTACAAAGTAACTTCCACATGATCCATTAAGGTAAGTAACCTTAATTGAATCTCTTTCTTAAAAGACACGCAATGGTGCATTATTTAAACACTCTCAATATAGTACATTACACATTGTAACTCTTAAGCATATTCCTAGGTCCTAGATGACTTATTGTTAGAAACACAGAAAGCAATGTTTCTACCAAGAAAAGTCTCGGTCATTCCTATATAGTTTTCGCTTAATAAGTTGTAGTCTAAGTATTATGTAAATGGGCTATCTAAGTAAAAAGTCCATGAAAACCCATCTAAAGCCCTTTAAGGCGTCCCCCTTTATGTATAAAAGTGAAGGACTTAGTCTAAATTAGGGTTAGACATACTATAATAAAACACGGTTTGTGTTTTGGTGTATGAGAAGTTCTAGGAGAAGTTTTTCATCATAAGGTTTATCTTATTATCCTTCTCCTAATCATATCAATTAACCATCTTTTATTCTCTCTTGTATACAATCAATTAAATAGTGAGTGAATATTCAAGGAACTTACAATTGGTATCAAAAGCCTAAGTGGTTGGTGATTTTTTTTTGTGTGTTCAAAAAAAAAGACAAACCGAACCTTATTCTTAATAATTTGATTTCGGTTGTAATTTTTTTCTTTGATTGTGTTTGTTTGATCTTGTGTGTTTAAAAAAAGTTGATTTTAAATCGAACGAGCCCTACAAAAATTGATTCATTGATTTCTATAACACCTCGTGTTTTAGGACAATGTAAGACGTTAATAAAGTCACTATTTACTTTTAGTATTGTACGCGTTTGTTTTTAATGGAAATCGTTAAGTTAAATCGCGTAAACTAAAAATGATCAGTTAACGTAAACGGGCATTAAGCAAATTATTGTTTACGTCAAACGAGGGTTAAGCAATTATTTTGAGAATAATTATTAACGTTTCACAAGTTACTTTATCGGATACGTGAAAGTGTTTACGTTTCGCGATAAATGACAATTAGGTTTTCCCGGAACCCTAAAAATTAACGTACGCTTCAACAAATACCTACGTTTATATACAATGATCAAAGTTTATAAAACTTTATGCATATGTATATATTTATACACATCTCATATGATTATACAAGATAACAAATACTTTACAAAATACCAAGACATTACAAGTAAACATTTATATAAAAACTATACTTTACATTTTATAAAAGTTTACTTACACATTTTCTTTTAATAATTACACAAGTATATTAACTAAGTATAAAAGAAATAAGCTAGGAAACACCCTCCTTACTTTAATGGGATGATTCCCATTATAAGGAACCAAAGACATAAACATTTAAGCCCTTGGTTCCCTTGTTTATTGTCCCTTTGTCCCCTTGAACATCCCACGACACTAGACCCCTCCCCCTTTGACTTTTCTAGTCAAACTTTGCAAGTAAATATCTTCATTCTCTTCCTATAAATACACATGCATGCATAAGTGAAATCCTTACTCTTTATACTTGCAAAAATTCATTTTCTTTCTCTTTTCTAAGCTCCAAAACCCACGGCATATTTAACAACCATAATCAAACCATACAAAATTTTTCTACAATCCATACAACCCTTTACACATCAATCCTAAGGCATACTAAGGTGTTTGCAAGCATTGGTTCATCATTTGCAAGGATTAAGGAAGAAAAGGGAAACTTTTTCATTTACTTTCTTGATCTCTCTTCCAAGATTGTTCATTTGCTTGTAATAAGCTACCAACCGTTCAAAATTTGTAGTACATCTTGACCTAGATGTTCCATTGTGCCATTTTTGAAAGTATTCAGCCATTTTTTGGATGGCTAGTTTTGCATCAGCAGCAGTCTTTGATGGTATCACACCTCTTGAATCAAGAATCTGTCGAGTAGGAATTTCTAATCCATTATAGAACAAGATTACCTCCTGCATCTCTGTTAAATTATGTTGAGGACAATTCATCAAGAGTTCTTTAAATCACTCCCATGCTTGGTAAAGGTTTTCATCTTTCTTGCCTGAAAAGTTGTTGATTTCCTCCATCTTCTTTGCAGTTCGACCAGGTGGGCAATATTTGTTCAAAAATTTGTTTTAAGACCATCCTAAGTTGTAATTGAACCAGTTGGTTCATTTTTTAGCCAACGTCTTGTGGCTCTAGTTAAGGACACAGAGAATGCTCTAAGCGTCACTTGGTCTATAGTAATATTTAGAATGTGGAATAGATCGACGATCTCAAGAACTTTTTCAATGTGTTCATTCGTATCTTCATGATCCGAACCACTAATGGTGTTAGTACGTAGTTCCTTGAGAAATTGACCCTTCAGTTCAAACTTATCCTTGTCTTTAATTTTGGGCCTAGCAACCCCCGATCCATAGTCAGCTCGGGTCTTGCTCATGTACTGTTCCATACTTTCCGCCATTATTTCTGCAACTTTTTCCTCCGAGTATTCTTGGTCAGAAAGTAAATTGAAATCAGGCGATCTTAATTCGTCAAGACTTAGTGTCTTGAAGTGTCTCCTAGATGATTGAAATTCTCATTCATGTTCTTTGTAAGGTGTGAGTAGTTCATTTGTTGAACTACCTGAAACAAGGGATAAACAATCAGTAGGATGGGCTCTTTAGGATAGAAATTTTTTTAGCACGGAAATCAAATATGAAAACTATGGTTCTGATTCTGTTCCAGATGATCGATACGTCGTATCCAATGGAAGTGGATACGCCGTATTAATCGATTGAATGAATACGATGTATTGGACAGAAAGTTGGATACGCCGTATCGAGTTATCGACCAGAACAACGTATTAGGAAAACAATTAAATTAAACACGCAAATTTACAAGCAAACAATTAAACTAACAAATATACAAAATAT
>BQNB010212854.1:0-10103 GCA_026074375.1 Tanacetum coccineum
ATAGTGGACCAACCCCTGATTCAAATGTTAATGTTTCTAGAGGTCCACAAGGCAGACCCAAGCCTGTGAAGGCCTGGGTCCCTAAGAGAAACTAATTTCTCTTTTTCATGTGAAGGTGCTATGCACTAACACAACAAATGGTTATCAGTTCACCATGTCTAACCAACATAAGGACTGGCTAGTCCAAGAGCAAACGGCTCTTGGTAAAGACTTCTCAAATCCGTTCTATGGTTGACAACTTGCAAATAAGTTGTATGGTTTTCAACTCACCATATCTGTTTAAGTGAAGAGTTGGCTAGCCCACAAGTTTATGGCTTGTGGTAAAGGCTGTGGAAAAACCATAACTAGTCCATAAGATTATGGCTTATGGTAAAGACAAATTGCAAATCCATATTAGATGGTTGACACTTTACCAAAAAGTGGATGGTATATCAACTCACCAAGTTTCATGTACAAAGAGTTGACATGGTTATCAATCCACCATGGAATTTACCTTTTCTAGGTGCCAAAGGATTGACTAGCCCTGAGCAAACGGCTACAGGTAAAGGCATATCAAATCCGTTGATGGCTGTAATGGTTTGCCAAAAACCATATGGTATTCAACTCACCAATGTTTCAAGTACTGAGAGTTGAAATGGTTTTCAGTTAACCATGGACATACACCTTTCTGGTGGCCAAAGGACTGACTACTCCAGAGTTAATGGCTAACTGGTAAAGAGACATCAAATCCATTTAAAATTTTCTATGATTCACCTCTCACAGGAGTTAACACACCTGGAAGTGATGAGAATAGACTGAAACTTTATGATTTGATGTACATAATTGTCAATGTTGCTGACACAATGGATTGCTGAAGAGCCTTGAAGAATAGTTGCTGCAAAGATACAAGGAGAAGACTTGAAGGGTTGCAGATCAAGAACAACTTGAAGATTTCTTTTTACAACATCCTCAGGAAGCTTAAAGTATTTAAAGATCAAGAATGTTTTGAAGGAACTTGAAGTTCACAAGTGAAGATCAAGTTAGGGGAGGATTGTTGGGAAAATAGATTGTAACAGACTTAATACTGGTAGTATAACAGTTAAGTCTGGTAGTTATAGTTAGGTCTGTTAGTATTAAGTTAATACTGATAGTACTAAGTTAAGTCTGGTAGTACTTAGTTAGTACTGGTAGTCTTAGCAGTACTAAGTTAGTACTGGTAGTCTTAGCAGTATTAAGGTTAGTACTGGTCATAGTTAATTCTGTTTATAGTTAAGTCTGTTTATGAAACAGAATAGTTAATAGTTATCTTAGAGATATCTTAGGAGATATCTTAGGAAAGGATATGTATTATCCTTTCACACGGTTGTAAAGCCCATTAGGGTTTCCTTGGTGTATAAGAGGAACCCTAAGGCACAATGTTATGTACAACAACGTTTAGAGAAATATCAATAGAAGCATAGAGCTTAAATGGCTAACTGGTAAAGAGACATCAAATCCATTTAAAATTTTCAATGATTCACCTCTCACAGGAGTTAACACACCTGGAAGTGATGAGAATAGACTGAAACTTTATGATTTGATGTACATAATTGTCAATGTTGCTGATATGATGGATTGCTGAAGAGCTTTGAAGAATAGTTGCTGCAAAGATAACAAGAGAAGACTTGAAGTGTTGCAGATCAAGAACAACTTGAAGAATTCTATTTACAACATCCTCAGGAAGCTTAAAGTATTTAAAGATCAAGAATGTTTTGAAGGAACTTGAAGTTCACAAGTGAAGATCAAGTTAGGGGAGGATTGTTGGGAAAATAGATTGTAACAGACTTAATACTGGTAGTATAACAGTTAAGTCTGGTAGTTATAGTTAGGTCTGTTAGTATTAAGTTAATACTGGCAGTACTAAGTTAAGTCTGGTAGTACTTAGTTAGTACTGGTAGTCTTAGCAGTATTAAGGTTAGTACTGGTCATAGTTAATTCTGTTTATAGTTAAGTCTGTTTATGAAACAGAATAGTTAATAGTTATCTTAGAGATATCTTAGGAAAGGATTAGTATTATCCTTTCACACGGTTGTAAAGCCCATTAGGGTTTCCTTGGTGTATAAGAGGAACCCTAAGGCACAGTGTTATGTACTAGAACAAAAACAACGATTTGAGAAATATATAGAAGCATAGAGCTTTATAGTAAAATAGTATTGTCGTTTCTTCTTTACTCTTGTGTTAAGATTCCGCATTAACATTTGAGTTTCATAGTTAGTGTCTCTCATATAGTTGATTTGGATTTATCCAAGTTATCTATTGTCTCACAAAGGCTAGTCAGATCCTAAACCAAGGACCTACAGGTACATAATCTGATCATTCTTTACATTCACTTGCTAAACATCTATTTGTTGCTAAATTCTTTTAGATGCTTATGGAAGCCGTACTCCTGTCCCTAAAAGATTTAGAACCGAAACAACCTAAAGAAGAACAACAACCAGTTAGTGATAGTAAGTCTCCGATGACCAATCATATAGCACCCATAAAAACTGATACAACTACACAGGCTTCAACAGCAAGCTGCAGTGACTCACCTTCACAATTCATGTCTCCGTGCAATAGCACATCATCAGCCGATCAATCATCAAGCATGACTCCATCTATCGTTAGTTCTTCCGACGCTGATATGGTGGTTAGGACCAAAGCTACATTCACCGTTGGAAAAACACTGTCTAGTAACATAATGGATGGGTTGTTACGTCGCTGGGATATGAATTTCTTTAACAATAGATGATGGTTTTGATGCTTTATAGAAAGTGTTCCATATCAAGGATTAAAATTTTTCTTTTCTTTTTTTTCCTTTTTGTCTTTGTGGTGGTGTGGTAATTTATTGATTTGATACTGAGAAAATGGAATTGGACATGTGATAGAAAAGATGTGAATTGGAAAGTTGGTGTAATATATGTTGTATATAAGGCTCCGATCACAATTGTGTTTTATACTCTTTTGTGACCAACGTTCTACTCCTGTTGTGCCATTTTTTGAGACTTGAGTGTTTTCTCGTGCTCTTTTGTGTGAAAAAGATATCCCTTGACAAAGTAGCCTGAATATCGGTTTACATGATTCTTTGGACCACGAGGAAGTCACTTAATTTCTTTTGTTACTCTTAGATCCCTTTGTTCTTCTAAGCGTACTGTAACCTATAAAATATTGATTATAATGAACTACTTATACCTAACCAATAAATTAGTAATAGTGTTTGTCATAGTTTAAGATAATTACCCAATTTCGAAACCACTCACTAAATTTTTGGCAATGAATCTTTTGAAGTTCATACTCATATGGTAGACTTGAACGGTTTTGCCCTCTAATGATACCTTTATGTTCCCTTCAATAAGAAATATTCAAACTTGATTAGGAAACCGAGTTTTACTTACTCTCGAAAAGGTGTGGCCTAGTTAACATTAAATAACACATAGTGATATGCTTGTTTAAGGGACTGGTCATCAATTTCATAATTAGGGATCCTTTTCCTTTTGAGAGATGATAGGTCAGAAGGTGCATGCTTTCCAAAAGGTCAACCGGGACGAAGGAAGTTTAATTCTTCAATTTCTTTTTGATTGTCACCACCATCGTCATCATTTCTTATTCGTGTCGTAAATAAGGTTTCTACTCCAGACAACTATCGAGAGAAAAAGGTTAAGCTTTCTCTCACTAAATACCCTTCAGCAATTAAACTTTCTGGATAAGCTTTTTTTCTTACATCTGATTTAAGAGTCATAAGGTCCCTGAAATTAAGTGAAAGTTTTACTACATTTAGAAATAGTAAAGTAAAAGGTATAACTATTATGAATAAAAAAGTCACCTTTCAATAGGAAAAATCCACCGAAAAGGTACTGGACCTCCAAGTCGTACCTCCCTAACTAGATGGATCACTAAATGAAGCATGACAGTAAAGAACAAAGGAGGAAAATTTATTCCATTTTGCATAATGTTACAACAACTAAGGATTCAAGAAATCTAAGATCATCTTCCATTAAATCTTTTAGACAAATCTGCCTAAAGAAATCGCATAGCTCAATTACTACATTGCTAACTCCAATTCCATTCCAAGCACTTTTCCCAGCCATTAAATTAACATTTGGTTCAACAAATACTCTTTGTCTGTTTTTAATTTCACTCTAATTTTTTACTCCCAATATAAATCTCTATCCGGTTTTTTGATTTCTCTTTTTTTGTTTTCCAAACACACCATTTCTCTCAATTTTTTTTTACTCACCAAAACAAACACTCTATCTGTTTTTATTTTTACAGCTCTCTTTCTATTTTTATTCTCACTAAATCTCTCAATTCTTTTTCTCACTAAATCACTCTTTCTGTTTTTATGTCACACGTCTCTCTTTCTATTTTTATGCTCACCAACTCTCTCATTTCTTTTAGCTCACAAAGTCACTCTTTCTATTTTTATTTCACACATCTCTCTTTCTGTTTTTATGCTCACCAATTTCTCTCAATACTCACAATATTAATTATAACAAACAGTAGTAAGTATAACTAACAGCATTAACATAGCAGTATTAAGTATCTAGCACACTAATTATACTTACCAGTAGTAAATTTGCCTAACTAACACTAATTGAATTTCCATTATTACATTCTTTTTTCATCCCATTCAAATCACATTTGTTGTATTAATCTGTTGCATATTAACACAATAACCTCCCCCCAATCAATTACTTCAGAGGTTAAGAATTCAATACTTGCAATCAATAATTGAAATCTGCTCACATCAAATGCTTTATAATGAGCAAATCTGCAACATTAAATATTTGTGTGAATCTTTTATCATCTGAATAAGCTTTCTTCTTATGGGAATCGCTGATAAAGTTGATGCCTAATCTCAATGTTCCTTTGCCTTTGAGTGAAAAACAGGGTTTCTTCACTAATGCAGATAGTACTTTTATTATCAATGTGAATCTTAGTCTGCATAAGTTATATCCATAATCCAGCAATTGATTTTGGATCCAAAGCACCTGTCCACAACAACTTGAAGCAGCCACGTATTCAGCTTTTGTTGTGGAATTAGCAACCACAATCTGCTTCTTGAATTGCCATGAAATCAACCTGCACCCTATGAATTGATAACCTCCTGTTGTGGATTTCCTATCTAAACTTGCTCCTACATAGTCACTGTTAGTATATGCTACCAAATCAAAAGGTGAATCCTTAGGATACCAAAGACCCAATTTAGGTTGACCTTTAAGATATCTAAAAATTCCTTTTCCTCATCAAGAAGATGTAAACTTTAGGATTGACTTAAATCTTCCCCAAGCTCATAACTGAAAACATAATATCAGCCTTGAAGAAGTAGACACATCAACGATCTAAACATAGGATTCTATATAAATTGGTTTTTCATCTACATCTACACCATCTGCATCTTTGAGCCAAGGTTTTTGGGTTTCCATAGGTGTGCTTACTGTCTTGACATCACTAAAGCCAAATTTCTTCAAAATCACAGTTACATACTTGTCTTGACTAATAAAAATCCCATCTTCCTTTTTCTTCACTTTGCATCCCTACAGGAAGAATGTAAGTTCACCCCATAGAGCAGCATATTTGAACTTATTTAATGCAACGTCTTCTCATACTTATAGTGCCTACTTGAATTTCTTTGAGAGCCAAAAATGATAATCATCTAACATACACATAACTAACATAATATCAACCTATTGGTCCTTCTGATAAATAAAGTCTTGTCTATCTTTCCTCTCTGAAACCTATTGTCTAACAAATAAGTTGACAAGGTTTCATACCAAGCTCTAAGAGCTTGATGCAGTCCATAAAGTGCCTTTTCTACTTTGTCTACTCTGTCAGGGAAGTCTGGATCGGTCAAATCCTATAGTTGACAAACAAAGACTGTCCACTTTCTATATTTCCAAAAGAAAAGCACTCTTAACATCCATCCTGTAAACTAAAAGTCTTTAAAAATAATGCATAGGCCTATGAATAGCCGTAATTGCTTCAATTCTTGCAACATGGGGCAAAGGAATTTCATCATAGTCAATCCCTTCTTCTTGTGTGTACCCTTGTGCAACCAATTTTGCTTTATTTTTAATCATAATACTTCTTTCATCCTTCTTGTTCCTGAAGACCTATCTAGTCCCTAATTGTGGCTCTTTTTCCAGTAGGTAAATCCACCAAAGTCCTAAGCTTCTGTAAATGAATTGTAAAAGCCTTTCCTAGCATAGCATCTAACCCCACCAGCTTGGATCCTTCAGTGCTTGAACTACCTTTTTGGGTTCTTCTTGTGATAAAAAGCAAGCAAATAAGCAATTTTGAAGGTCTTTATAGGTTGTTATTTGTTTAAGAGTACTGATAAACCCATGTTCCTCCAAATTCTTTGTCATTCTTCTTGTTTGAGGTGCTGAATTCAAATCTCTAATGACTTGATTAAGAGGATGATCCTTATGTATTCTTGTAGTAGGAACAGGACTGACTTGGAAGTATGTATCCTAATTGTTTATGTCAGCCCCTGAATCATCATCCTTAACATTACTATATCTGCCAACTTCTTCCAAATCAGGCATATTTGGATCATTAGCACATCCATAAACTATATTTGCATCAACAGCATTATCCTCTATGCCAACAGCATTAACAGTTGGACTAACAATTATTAAAATTGTTTATGTTTTATGTTGAACAGTTTTACATCCTTCTCTTGATTTACTCTTCGATCTTCTATACTTGGAACCTTACTATCTTCATTCCCTAGATCTTTAGCATCCTTTTTTTCCTCCTCCTCTGATGGTTTGAATCCAGCATCAGGAGAATCCTTTGAACTAGAAAAGAATTATGGATCTTAAGTCCAAAATAGTAGCAAAATTAATCTTTGCCAAGTACTGTCTCCGACTATGTAGCTATTACTACATTGTCCTATGGTTTTGATACTTGCACTACCATGTTAGATTGATTCCTTGCAACAATGGGGCCATATAGTTCATATATTTTGTTAGTGGGCATCTATATCAAAAAGCAATTAGGTCCCTTCCTGAAATGGTTAGTAGTATTCTCACTAAATTTCAAACCATGCTAGTGTCTCTTTCCTTTCCCTAATATCTACACTATTGAATACTCTGAATGCTTTACTATTTGGAGAGTATCATACATAGAACCAGTCATATTAGCCTTTCCATCAAACTTACCTAGGTGATTTATAGTATTATGAATTGTAATAGGATACCCAAATGGTCTCATGAAGCTTAAGGTAGGTTTTCTACCTAGAAAAAGTTCATAAGGGGTCTTGTTATTAGGCTTGATAACTAACACCCTATTTTGGGACATAACATAGTAGTATTAACTGCTTCAGCTCAGAAAGTTGTTGGCAATTTTAAATCAGCTAGCATAGTCCAGCACGCTCTATTAGAGTCCTATTTTCTTTTCTCCCTTCTGCTACTATATTTTGATGAAGTCCTAGAGCAACACTAAATTCCCTCTTAATACCCTTCATTTCATAGAACTGAATTCATGACCTTATTTTCTTAAATTCAGTCCCATTGTCACATCTAATCACTTTTACCCTAAGGTCTATTATATTTTCTATGCCTGTTATAAATGTTTTAAGGATTTTACTAGTTTCATCCTTAGTGGCTAAAAAGAAACCTAACTAAACCTACTAAAATCATATGTGACAACTAGGCAGTACATATTTTTCATTAAACTCTTTACAAATGTTGAGCCAAACAAATCCATGTGCAACATTTGTAATGGTTTGGTCTATTGAACAGACAGTTTGGTCTTACAAGAAGCTCTGTCTTGCGTTTCCCCTTTGACAAGCAATACAGTTTGATTTACTGTCAAAAAGTTTTCAAGGTAAACTCTTACAAGGTTTCCCCTAACCAGTTTATTTATGTTTTGAAATTTACATGACCAAGCCATGCCTATGCCAAAGATTATATTCATTTGGGTGGGCTTTTGCAAAGAGACAAGAGAGTCCTCCTTGAGGAACCACATTCTTTAAATCAACACTAGTTTGTACATGTTATCTTTTCTAGGAACTTTAAGCAAAACATGACTTTGATCAGTTAACTTAAAGTCTGGAGACAGAACGACACATGCAGTATCAGTAAAAAGAACACTATTATTCTTCTTACACATTTGTAAGACACTAAAGAGGTTAAACTTTAGTTCCTTTACAAAATACACATCTTTAAAATCCAATTTATCAGTTCTTATTTTACCTTTCCTAGTAAATTTCCCTCCTCTAGAATTACCTCCAAAGGAAACAAATCCTCCATCAATTTTTTCATAATCTGTAAGATAGGATCTGTTTCCTGTCATGTGCCTAGAGCATCCACTGTCAATTACTCCTTTATCCTTCAAATCTTGCTGTGGATTGCCCTGCATATAGTGGTAGGAAAATTAGTTTCTTTTTGAGACCCAAGCCATTACTGACTTGGATCTGCCTTGTGCATCAATATAGTCAAATCTTTTAAAGGACATTGATGCACCACTGTTTCTGGAGACATGGTCTAAAACTTTGTGCTTTGGTCTCCAAACCCAATATGCTGAGGCCTTAACATCATTTTCCTTGTTTCCCTTAACAGTATTAACCTTTTTAGTGAAATTACTGTTATTAGTTGTTGTTATTTTGTTAAAAGGCCTTCTAGCAGTTGAATATGCATTATCAATAACATTTTTCATGGGTCATGCATTATTCATTGTTGTTCTTGATTGAATAGTATTTAATGGTCTAGCAGTATTAAGTGAAATTGGGCCAGACTTAGTTAAGACTTTTCTTGGAACCATGGTCTAGCAGTATTATGTTTGTTTACCCTTTGAACATTGGTCCAAACTGGTTTTGCAAATTTTCCATTATTATACCAGTTATTGCAATCATTCTTTAAATGATCAAAACACCCACACACATGACAAGCTTTGTTAAACATCTTAAAATCACTTCCTAATTTTTGAGACATCTGTTGGTTCCAGTTTCTCTTGTTCCCTCTAGGACTAGGTGTGTTTTGCCTATTTTTATCAACTGATGTTTTCCTAGATGATTTTACTTGCTCAGTAGACTTAACAAAGTTTATTTTAGCAAAATTAGGTTTATTAAAAATCTCAACTGTTTTAACCTTAGGCACATTTTCTTCATCACTATCAGATACTCAATCCTCAATAATTGGGGCTCCATTTTCTTTCCTAGTATTCTTAGGCTCATTAGTCTCAACAGTAGGCTCTTCAACTATAGACTCACTAACAGACTCATTCACTTCCACAAGATCATCTAGACTAGGATAAACTAAATTAGGTTTTGGTGGCATAAAATTCTCAGTATAGGGAGGTGGGACAACATTATACCCTAATCCTGTTTTATGCTTATCCATTATCTGTCTGTCTAGAAGTTTACTTAGGCTTTTTGATGAATTTTCAAATTTTTGTACTGTAAGTTGAACCTCATCTTTTCTTTCGTAGCCAACTCTAACTTCCTTTTAAGCTCTGTAATATCTAAATCTCTTAAATAGATTTTACGTTTTAAGAGTTTTATATCTTCCTCATGCACAGACTCATTTTTCTTAAAGTCTAATAGTCTAGCTTCTATAGATTCTAAACCAGTTTTATAAGAGACATCACTTATCCTAGCTGTTCTTAAGTCTTTAACTAATTGTTCATTTTGTTCTTTTAGATCTTTTACACATTCTAAACAAGATGAACGACAATTTGAGTCATTAGATACCTCAGAGTTTGTAGAAGAACTTGAACTTGTTGAAGGATAAGCCATAAGAGCAAAATTGGCTGGACTTTCTTCTTCTTGGTCACTCCAATCATAGCCAAAGCCATCACACTGAGACACTAAGGCATTTGAAGTAGTTGTCTCAACTGGCACGGTCCTTCTGGTAGGCTCCCTGTTTCTACTGTCTTGATTTCTGGGTGCCATGCACTCTCTTGCAAAATGTCCTTTCTTGTAGCAGTTGAAACACTCCACTTTGGACTTGATAGGAACTGAGATCGTTTAAGCTCTAGATTGTTTAGATCAAATCTAGGATAAATAATAACAAAGTTCATAAGATTAATAACAAAGTATTAAAACATAGCGGAATAAGAACAATGTTACTAACAAGGTTTTTCTTCATTATCATTCACTC